>QRFJ01004374.1:71940-165108 GCA_006176705.1 Cocos nucifera | reverse complement strand
CTGGAAGAAGTTCGGCTCCTATAGAAATTCGACTGAAGGAGAGATTTAGAAGAAGTTCAGCTCCTGTAGGAGTCCGACTGAAAGAGTTCGGCTCCTGTAGAAATTCGACTAAAGGAGGAGTCCGAAAGGAGTTCGGCTTATGTAGAAGTCTGATTGAAGGAGTTTGAAAGGAGTTCAGATCCTATAGAAATCCGACTGAAGGAGAGATCCAGAAGGAGTTCGGCTCCTGTAAGAGTCCAACTGAAGGAGGAGTTTGGAAGGAGTTCGACTCCTATAGAAATCCGATTGAAGGAGGAGTCCGAAAGGAGTTCGCCTCCTATAGAAATCCAACTGAAGGAGGAGTTTGGAAGGGCTCGATCATTAGAGGAGTTCGGCTACTGAATGAGTTCAATCGCTGGAGAAGATCGGGTGGGGTTCAGCCACTGGAGGAAAAATTTTTGATTGAAGCTCTTCCATGATTACTAGTTGCATTAGGCTAAGCATCATAGTGGACTTTGGTGGGAGCAGGATTTATCCCCAACAATAGTCCCCCCACTCTCAAGTTCGAAATTTGAAGGAAGGAAGTATAAAAAAGGTGACTGTCGAAGTTCTTTTTCGGGCTCTACGCCATTGAGGTTGAAGCTTGGAGGAGATCTTATCTTTAGACGAGGTTGAAGTTGAAGTTAAAGTTGAAGCTTAGGAGAAATCTTATCTCCAGTTATGGTCGAAGGAGATCTTATTTTCTGTTGAAGTTGAAGTTGAAGCTCGAAGAAGATCTTATCTCTAGTTGAGGTTGAAGGAGATCTTATCTCCTATTAAAGTTGAAGTTGAAGCTTGGAGGAGATCTTATCTCCAACCAAGATTGACGTTGAAGTTGAAGCTAAAGCTCGGGGGAGATCTTATCTCCAGCCAAGGTTGAAGAAGATCTTATCTTCTGTTGATGTAGAGGCTCGGGGGAGATCCCATCTCCGATCGATGTTGAAGGAGATCTTAAAGGAGTGCTTGAGGTACCGTTGTTCTTAAAGGAGTGCTCAGTCGATCCTATCGATCTTCTTCTTCAAGGTTCATCTCCACCCTCTTTCTCGATCCCAAGAAATGCCTCCAAAGAATGTGACTATCCGGAGATCTATCGCTTCTACCGTCAGGTCTGAGCTAGATCAATCTATTCCTACTCCATCGCTGGCACTTTAACCACCACCTCCATCGACGGCCATGGTAGATCCGAAGTAGTTTAACCTATTGATGCAGCAGATTCAGAACCTCATCGAAATGGTGCAGGCTATACAGCAGCCTCCGACGGTAATTTCATCAGAAAATCTGCCATCAGGATGTCAGAAACTGGTCCTAAGTAAGAGCATTTGGCCTAGCATACCCATCGCCCTTAGAAAGGAGAAACAGAGAGTAGAGAATCCATGTTCGGATCATAATTCTCCTTCGAAAGAGACCTTCCTCATTTACAGCCAGAAGCCATCCAAGATCTGCGACTGAGATGATGTCCTCGATCATAAACTGTGGAAGATGGACCGATGGATTGAAGAACTCTGCCACATCGCCCCAGCTCTCTATGATGACGTCTGCACCGATCCTCCTTTCTCTTCTCGAATTATGCAAGAGCCTATTCTGTCGAACTTCAAGCTTTCCCAACTTGAAAGCTACGATGGAACCTCTGATCTGATCAATTACCTAGAAGCCTTTTGGATCATAATGCTACTTCATGACGCACCAGATGCCATATTATGTTGAGCTTTCCCATCTATCTTAAAGAAAGCAGCAAGAAATTGGTACCCGGCATTAAAATTGGGTACGATCTTCTTCTTTGCCCAGATGAGCCATCAGTTTGCAGCTTACTTCATCAGTAGTCGATGTCTGCACCGAGATTCAAATTTTCTGATGAACATCAAGCAGAAGGAGGGAGAATCCATCCGGGCTTATGTCATTCGGTTTAATGCTACTGCGTTGGAGGTTCGGAACCTGGACCAATTAGTTGCAATGGCCGCACTCAAGAGCGATCTTCAGAAGAACGATTTGCTATTCTCCTTGGAGAAGAAGTACCCAAGAGACTTTGTCAATCTACTAGCCCGGGCCGAGAGATATGTCCGTGCAGAAGAAGCTTTCAAGTTGAAGGATGAAGAAGCCGTAGGAGAGTGGAAGATGGATGAGTCTAGTAAACCCATGACTGATGAATGGCCGAATGAAGTTCGATTGCGCTCACGGACTCCCTCCGAGCGTAAGCGAGTCCGAACTGAAGAGAAATCCTGATTTCCCGGTCCAGGTTCGTCCAGATCTGATTAGATCAAGAGATATATTTCAAAAATTTTCTCTTGATCTTAATCAGATCTTGATATGTTTCAGATCTGATTCTTATTATTTTAATAAATAAAATAAAACAAGATAAATTAAATCAAATTCAATTTACCTGATTTGGGTAATCCTATTACCCTGTAGATGATCCTGATTGCAGCGGAAGGTTCTGGATCTTAGCCACGCAAGCGCCTGGTCTCTACCGGTATCCACTCGGGTTGGATCTGGAGAACCTCTTCTTCTCTATCACACCTCCAAAAATCAGATCTGGATCTGATCTGGAGGATCTTCAAAACTCTTTTGAAGATCTGCAGTCATCCTTTTGCAGCAGCACAGCCTTCTTGCTTTTGATCGCCTTTCCTTGATCTGAATCGCACCAAACTAAATCCAAAACATTTTTGGACGTGGAGAGCAAGGGGAGAAGAGAGTATGGCGTGGAGAAGGAGGGGAGAGGCAGCCTTGGACGTAGGAAATCTCTATTGAATTCACTTAGGATTAGGGTTGGGCGCAGGGTCTTATTTATAGACCTCTTGTGATCCAACTCCTCTTCCTCTCAACCAATCACAATCCTTTGTGAAATCAGATCTAAATCTGATTGGTTGAAAAAGAGACCCCTGAATTCCTTTTAGAGGGCGCCTAAGACCAGTCAAACTGGATTCTTAGTAGAACTCTGATTGGAATCCTAAAGGGAGGTGGAGTCCTTGTCCAACAAGGACTCCTAGGCGCCTCCTACTTGGGCTCACGCCACCCTTGGCGTGCGCCCATCTCCTTGCCAGGTTCTGGCAGGGGGATAGGCCCCCACCAGCTCTCCAATAGGTGCATGACATGTGGTCAAAAGTCAAAGGGTCAATGGTCAACGTTTGACCAGTCAAAGGTAGACTTTTGACCAAAGTCAAAGAACAAGAAATGGCAGGTGACCAAAAATGGCAGGTAATGTCTTACAAATAAGACAACCTATTCTGACTTGGACAACCTCTAGTCAGACCATATGAAGGCCTCTGATTGAGCACAAACTCCTTTGGCTCAGTCAGGACAACTTATTTATGATAGTAAAAGAAGAACGTTAGGTTCAATCGAGTGCTAGCACGATTTTCTTGAACCTAATTGAATCTCATTCAGATCAATTGAACTAGATGAGTTCAATTGATGATCACCAGATTCAAACCCTTGTTTGTGTGACCCAGTTAGGTTCAGTTCTGTATGGTAATGGGATATGTCATGATCTCTATCATAGACATCATCGAAACTCCTTTCGATGGATCAGAACTCTTCTGATTCGAACAGCTAGAATGATCGATCATCTAAATCATTCTAATTGCTCCCAAAATCCACCAGTGATACCTAGCAGTATATGGTGGCAACCTATCAGAGCTGAATGCGAACCTCTTGGTGCAGCTACCTGTGTGATTAAGTTCTTCTATCTTGAGCCCCGATCAGATTAGGGTTAAGGTGAACTCGTCAAACCCTAGTCTCTGTCATATGATGTAATCATTCGATTCGAGTCCAATGTGAAAATCTAAATAGAAACTCTTTCTATTATTTCACTCTACCATGGCCATGGATTTCTGGACTTGATTCTCATGATCATCATAGGGCTACTCCTCTACCACCGAGGTAGATAGATCCCATCTTGATGCAATCCAGTTCCTACAATGAACATGCTATAGCCAACATACACCTCAGGGTTCCATATGGCTAGGAGACCGAGTAATGGTGTAGTCAAACTATAACACCCTCAAGGTGAACTGTCGATGCATCTCAGGTCAAAGAACCAGACACACTACTGCAGCATCGAGTCAGTCATTGACGAGAAGGTAGACTCCCTAATGACTACTCGAGGTGGTCACGCTCAGTGCCCTCGTTCTCTAACGAGTACCTGTACTCTCGCTCCGGTGTCTCCACACCGTAGACTCAAGACTCATCTACTAAAGAGAAGCGATCGTACACCATCCTTCCGGATTAATCACCATCCTCGTGATGATCCTATGGTCGGGAGCTATTTATGAGTTAATAATAATTATTCATGTCTTAAATTTTCAACTCTTGAAAATATGAATTATCATTACCATTAACTCAAAGGATGTATCACAGACACTAAATATACATGTGTGATAGAAAATAACCCATTTCATTAATTATAGTCAAAATTATAATTTTGCCCCTAGAAGTGTATTATAAGTGTCAGCCAATTCTGGCTTCTAGGGCACATATATCTAACACGAACTCCTCATCGAGCTCATTATCAAAGAAGCTCTGATAGAAGGGCATGAAGAAGTCCTCCTCCTAGAAGGTTCTACAACTACGCCTCCCTTAATGCTCCTAAAACTCAAGTTCTGATGGAAATTAAGAATCAGCTACCAAGACCAGAAGAATTACGATCTCTTCCAAATAAGTGCGATCGAAGCAAGTATTGTCTCTATCATCATGACCACGGTCATGATACTGAAGAACGCATTCAGCTCTGAGATGAAATCGAGAAACTCATGAGGAGAGACTGGCTGGGTCAATTCTTTAGACGTCAGTCTAAAGTAAGAGAAGATCGGCCAAGGGCGCTGTCGTAGCCAGAACCACCAATAAGGAAGGAACAATAAGGAGATCAGCCATCTCTCGGCATCATCAATCCTATTTTTGGGAGACTAGTACTTCGGCGAGCCACTATCTCTCAGCCTTAGAGCCAAGGAAAGCTTGCCCCAAATTAGAAAGGCCCGTATGAAGTAGAAGAGATCGTCCGGCCCGAAACTTATCATCTGAAGGAGCTCGGAGTAACAACACTCCCACGACCTTGGAACTCAAAAAATCTGAGGATGTACTACCAGTAATTTTTCTTCGATAAAACTTCTCCATTTCAATATTATTATTTCTTGGTGCAAAAACTATGTGATGATAGGAAAGAAGCAATCAATAATGGCCATGTTAGGAATAGGAGAACCTCGTCCTGACATGAGTAAGTCGAAGTTCTTCAATCTCGGTTGGAGATAAGATCTCCTCCGAGCATTTATGTCAATAGAAGATAAGATCTCCTTCAACCTTGACTGGAGATAAGATCTTTTCCGAGCTTCAACTTCAATCTCACCTGGAGATAAGATCTTTTCCGAGCATCTACGTCAATAGGAGATAAGATCTTCTTCAACCTCGATTGGAGATGAGATCTTCTCCGAGCTTCAAAGTCTACGTCAACAGGAGATAAGATCTCTTCAACCTCGACTGGAGATAAGATCTTCCTCGAGTTTCAACTTCAACCTCGGTTGGAGATAAGATCTTCCCGAGTGTCTACGTCAATAAGAGATAAGATCTCTTTCAACCTCGGCTGGAGATAAGATTTCTCCTAAGCTTCAAAGTCTACGTCAATAGGAGATAAGATCTCCTTCAATCTCGACTGGAGATAAGATCTTTCTCGAGCTTCAACTTCAACCTTGATCGGAGATAAGATCTCCTCCGAGCTTCAACTTCAACCTCGGCTGGAGATAAGATCTCTCTCAAGCGTCTACGTCAATAGGAGATAAGATCTCCTTCAACCTTGACTGGAGATAAGATCTTTTTCGAGCTTCAAAGTCTACGTCAATAGGAGATAAGATCTCTCCGAGCTTTAACTTCAACCTCAGCTGGAGATAAGATCTCCCCCGAGCTTCAAAGTTTACGTCAACAAGAGATAAGATCTCCTTCAACCTCGATCGAAGATAAGATCTTCCCCAAGCTTCTACATCAATAGGAGATAAGATCTCCTTGAATCTCGACTGGAGATAAGATCTCTTCTGAGCTTCAGCTTTAACTTCAATATCAACCTCGGCTTGAGATAAGATCTTCCCTGAACTTCAACTTCAACAGAAGATAAGATCTCCTTCAACCTCAACTGGAGGTAAGATCTCTCTCGAGCTTCAACTTCAACATCAATAGGAGATAAGATCTCCTTCGACCTCAACTGGAGATAAGATCTTCTTCAAGCTTTAACTTCAGCTTCAACTTCAACTTCAACCTTGTCTGGAGATAAGATCTCCTCCGAGCTTCAATCTCAACAGCGTAGAGCCCAAAAAAGGACTTCGATAGTCACCATTTTTATACTTCCTTCTTTCGAATTTCAAACATGGGAGTGGGGGGGACTATTGTTGGGGATAAATCCTGCTCCCATCGAAGTCCAATCTGATGCTTAGCCTAATGTAATCGATAATCATGGAAGAGCTTCAATAGAAAATTCTTCCTCCAGCGGCCAAATCCGATCCGATTTCCTCCAGCAGTCGAACTCATTCAGTAGCCGAACTCCTCCGACAGCCGAACACTTTCAAACTCCTCCTTCAGTTGGATTTCTATAGGAGCCGAACTCCTTCTGAACTCCTCCTTCAGTCAAACTTTTATAGGAGCCGAACTTCTTCCAAACTTCTCCTTCAGTCAGACTCCTACAAGAGTCAAACTTCTTTCGGATCTCTCCTTCAGTCGGATTTTTATAGGAGCCAAATTTCTTCCAAACTCCTCCTTCAGTCGAACTTCTACGAAGCCGAACTTCTTTTCAGACTTCTTCTTCAGTCGAATTTCTACAGGAGCCGAACTCCTTCCGAACTCCTCCTTCAGTCAAACTCCTACAGGAGCCAAACTCCTTTTGGATCTCTCCTTCAGTCGAATTTTCTATAGGAGCCAAACTTCTTCCAAACTCCTCCTTCAGTCAGACTTCTACAGGAGCCGAACTCCTTCCGAATCTCTCATTCAGTCGGATTTCTACAGGAGCTGAACTTCTTTCGGACTCCTTCAGTTGAATTTCTATAGGAGCCGAACTCCTTTCGAACTCCTCCTTCAGTCGGACTTCTATAGGAGCCAAACTTCTTCGGAATATCTCCTTCAGTCGGATTTCTACAGAAGCCGAACTCCTTTCGGACTCCTTCTTTAGTCGGATTTCTATAGGAGCCGAACTTCTTTTGGACTCCTTTCGGACTCCTCCTTCAGTCAGATTTCTATAGGAGCCAAACTTCTTCTGGATCTCTCCTTCAGTCAGATTTCTATAGGAGCCGAACTCCTTTCAGACTCCTCCTTCAGTCGGATTTCTATAGAAGCTAAACTCTTTTCAAACTTCTCCTTCAGTCGAACTTCTATAGGAGCCGAACTCCTTTCGAATTTCTCCTTCAGTCGAACTTCTATAGGAGCTGAATACCTTCCGAATCTCTCCTTCAATCAGATTTCTACAGGAGCCGAATTTCTTTCGGACTTCTTCTTTAGTCGAATTTCTACGGATGCCGAACTTCTTCCGAACTTCTTCTTTAGTCGGATTTCTACAGGAGCCGAACTCCTTTCAGATCTCTCCTTCAGTTAGACTTCTACAGGAGCCGAACTCCTTCCATATCTCTCCTTTAGTCAAATCTCTATAGGAGCCAAATTTTTTTCGGACTCCTCTTTCAACTAGTGTTCCTTTCGGATGATCCCCTTTAGCCCTATTTTCTTTAGGAGTTCGAACTTCTTTGGAATTGACATACATCAAAGCTCTTCATCCCTCAATGCGGTCCCGAGCGACTCAATATCGGACGACTGTGGTCGTCACTATCAGTCCGTTGTAGGCGACAGCGATCCGCTACTGGACGGTGATGGCTATCACTATTAGTCTGCTATAGGTGGCGCTAGAGACGGTGCCCCCCTCCGTGATAGACTCAACCAGGCCTCGAGCGGCCCACTACCAAATGACTATAGCTGTCACTATCAATCCGCTACAAGCTTCGTCTATAAAAAGGGATTCTCCAGATATGTTTTCTCTAAGCTCTCTTCTCCTTCCCAAAACTCTGCCAAACTCTTTTCTGAGCACTTTATTTCTATTGACCAGAAGAGTTGACTTGATCATCGGAGGGTCCTACCGGAGCCACCACCATCGATTTCGGATGGGGCTTTATTTTATAGGTCACCTACGGCGATCTCATCCTCTTTCATTCTAGCTCGATCCGGCATCAACCAAATTCTGCACCAACATAAAGCATGTTAAAAGCAATGCACACGCATCCTATTTTTAGACTATAATGATGCTACTAGTGTTAGTGGTTGGTGCCAATTAACAAAATATATCACAATTGAAGAAGATGTTAAAAGAGTTTAAGAAATTAACCAAGTGTCGTGTTTTTGAGTTATCTAGTGAAATAAGTAGCTGTGGTTATAATTTTTTTTTCCATAAAAATGATAATAAACATTTTATTTGTTAAACAATCAGGAAAAAACATCTAAACTAGTTTTAAAGAAAAAAAAGTGCACAGAACTCAATAGAGTTAGAGCTCTTACTTCCACACAAACATGCGCCCACGCAACAAGAGAGGTATGTTTAAGAGCTACCACTTTAATGATTTTCAAACTACATTTTGATGACCTATAAATGGATTGGGATGAATATATATTATCCGTGCTTCAGCGTCTTATTCATGATCTTTTGGCAAGTTGTAGCTTTTGGCATCTTCAAATTGGACATTCTCACAGTAACTAAATTAATATATAGTGACTTTCTAGGATGCTACGTACATAAATTACTTTCAAATAAAGTTCAATTACTTTGATACAAAAATTATCAATAATTAATACATCTTATCCCTTTCTCTCTCATATGGCCTGGAACATGGACATTGCAAATAGCTGTCAAGAAAGAGCTTTTGTTTGGACCTCAAAAACTTAAGCTAATATGGAAAGGCAACAATATATGTGAGATATGACAACCCCCTCTCCCATTACATATATATGGCATAGACTTCACACTCCGAAGTTAGGTGAGTTAAGAAAGTCCAAAATCAGAATAATAGATAATTAAAAATAATTAAATAAATAATTGAACCAGAAGGGTCAAGAACTCACAACCTCTAACAAACGTAACTCCGATATTCAAAAATTTGAGCTAAGAGAAAAAGGACCAATAATGTATATCAGGCTTAAAAAAGATTTTTCAGGAATCAATGGTAACTAAAACGATGAATAAAGAGACCAGAAAGAAGGAACAAACTGCAAAAATTGGTTGTCTCAACAGTTGTTGCCTCATATCACTGATGAACTAAATATTCTGCATGTTTAGAAAGACTGCATTTCCTTTTTTTTTCCAACTGTTATAATTAGTTTATTTAATTAACTTATTGTTTAGTTTACCACTAAGACCTAGGAAATCCTCTTCTCAAAGATATCGAAGCATATTATTTATGGGACAACTTATGCATGCAAGGTCAGATACGCGCTACTTTCATTATACCATCAGACCACAATCTTAATTCTAAGCTACTAAAAATCTTTTGCCATTCTCAATCAGAACATAATCAGTTGGTCATTTTGATATCCAAAGTTAAATATAATAGAATGCTTGCATGGAGGTATGTAATAATGATGTCACAGTGAGGTAAGAAGATAAGAAGCGAACAGCTAGCTCTGAAAGATAGGAAGAAGATGCGGTGCTGGAAAAAATATGGAACATAGCGTGGCGAACAGGGTGAGGTGGTCTCCACATCTACCGAACCACAGGCGTGGCGTAGAGGGAGGAGTTTGGCCCCACTCATGTGGGTAGAATCCCGTGTGGGGAAAGGGAGAGAAAAATAATAGAAAAAGGGGTTGACAAATCCCATTTGAACAGAATGAATCAATCGAGGAATGACTTCTCCCAAGTCAAAACGCGGTTTTGGAAATCGTGCACCATCCTCTCTGCTTGCATGCTTCAGGAGCAGCTGTCTCATAGATCAGTCAGGCATTCTAGGTGGGCCCTCAAGCTATTTCAAAAAGAAGACATGCAGAAACAAGGCCGTTTTTGATTTGTGTTTGAGAAAATTTTGAACAAGTTTCTTATATATAGTTTGATATGCATCATGCTATATTCTATTTTCTTTCTTGAAATATGAGTCTAAAGGTTTGGTTGGAAAGTAAAGATGAGATGGAATAGTTCTTAATATCATTTGGTTAGATAGGCAAGAACAAATCAATGAAAGCTAACTTTTTCAAAAATCAAGATGAGTAAAATTATCCCAATAACTTGAATTATAAAGTTATCGAATCTTCTCCTACTGAATTAAATATATGTTATTGTAGGATCGCCATATTGGAAGTACCTTCACCGAAAGCCATTCGTTCAAGGCCATCTTTTCTGCATTTTTTACTGTTTAGTGGATATATCTGATTGCATTTGGATTGGACCGTCATTTATTAGTCTTGCACGCCTTAAAAGTTTAGTTCAATCTAATCCATACTTAAAAAATATTAAACAAAGATAAGCATCCACTTTGGCTCCCAAGAATGCTCTCTTAAAACGTTGTTACTAGTATATCCTCAAATATAAACATCTATTTACATGTATATATGCACACCAGGGGGGTGGCGGGAGTAGAGAGAGAGAGAGAGAGAGAGAGGTGAATAAAAATTATTGAGGTGACAAAATACTCAGCTATAATATTTTAGGATTGAGGTTCCATGTAGCTAGGATGTATTCAACTAAAGAAAGACTTCTACATAATTTGATTATAGTGGATGGGTAAAGCCATTCTATTAGCATGGCAGATGGAAAAGTTGGGCAAGTTGAATGATGACAACAAAACTACATGCTAAAAAAGTACGGATAGGATATACTAAGACTAAAGAGAATAGAAGTCTAAAGCATGCTTCTCACTTCACCAACTTTTATTAAATTCTTTCATGGGTGGCTGAAGAACTTGATGCAAGCAGCCTCTCTAACAGCACCCACTTCTTTCTCAAACCTTTGACAATCGCTAGAATTAGTTGTTCCAGATGCATCCTCTAGGCCACAATCGATTATTCTTTAGATTGACTTCTCTTCTCTTTGGAGTTGAAACTTTGTTTTAAGTTTCAAACCTAAAGAAGCTATTATCCCTTGACCTTAACAACATGAAATTCCGCAGCGTGCAACCTAGGGCAGAGTATTTCTTCAAAAAAAGAAAAGGACAAATTGAAAGAAATTCCTTTTACTTGAATACTTACCTGATTTTGATAGCCCAAAAATTTATGACAAAATTCATTTCCCGCATAAAAAATTAATCACAATAATTAATGAATTATTGGATGGGACCCAATGTTTTCCAGCCTATAAAAATCTGCCACATGTCTATAGGACTTTTCTTCTAAGCTGTGGTTTTAGTGGATTCATTCCTTACCTCCTTATTTTTACTTCAATTTTCACAAGTGTTCTATCATACTGATAATTTTTAATGCTAAACAATCTTGTTTACTTATTGTCAATTGGCTGTCCACATGCACGAAGGTATGCGCGCAGAAAGTGGTGTTAAATGTGTGGCTGTCCTATTAATCCAGACAGAAACATATGAAGGATGAGCTTCAATTCCAAAACTAAGAACATAATTACGATAAGAGTCTAATTATCATTTCTGGTCATCAAATCACATCTCCATCCAGCAGCAGTAGCATCACAGCAGTGCAGTACTTTCCTTCCCAAGTGATGATTTATGCTAGTGGATAGGACCGTTCCACAAGGCAATTTCAGCCAGTAGACTGAGTGCTGGTAATTTTTTTTTTTCAAAAAAGAATCACATGTTGCCTGTGTAACAATTATAACTTTCTATGAACTCATGAACAAAGTGACAACACAAAATATAGAATTCCAAAATATAAGTGATGTGGTAAGATAGGTTCACTTTATTTTCCTTGTTGGAGCTATAAGACACACTTATTAGTTACTTGTTCATTTAATTTAGAAACACGAATTTTGTTGTATCATACCCATCCCTTCATGAATACTATAAATTATTTGTGTACAATGTACCCATTTCATCACTTTCATCAATCTATATTATGTGTATATCTGCTAGCCATATGTGTGCAGCCATGAGCTAAATATGTCCATTTATTTTAAAGATGGGGTCCAATGGTTTAGTGAAGTCCAATGAAATATATTCATTATGAAATCAATATTAATCTTTCTAGACAAAATGAAAGTATTTGTCTAGCAAGATCTATATACATGTAAGATCTAGTTAACTTCATCAAATTTTATTCTCCCACCAAATATGTCATCATTTTTTTCTTGAGAAAATAGTTAAGGAGACTTGGAAATATTATTAGCAAGTAGAGAGAGAAAGAGAGAGAGAGTGATCTGGGATGATAAGGTGTAATTTACCAAGATGGGTAGGAATTAGGACAAGAGGCTAGAGATAGACCGGAGCCTGAGGTCCAATCTTTATAGAGATTTGCCAGTAAACTATATTTATTAAAACTGCTTCAAACTGAAATACCCTTTTGTTGCTTTTTAGAAATGACTAAAACTAAACTATTCCATGTTAGAGGAGGTCACATTTATATTATTTATATTATTACTTATTTCATCAAATTATTCATGTAATTTTTCTCAAAATCTCGTCCAAAAAAAATAGTTGATCCTTAATAGCCGCTGAGAACACATGCATGCATGTGTTTAGCCCTATATTAGCTATTCAATATCTTGAATACTTATATAGAACCAAAGAATTGAAATAATATCTCCGGCTTATCCTTTTAGGTGAGGTTCTTGATCATTACAGGTAATATCAGAACAGACCTATGATTTATGTGGACTAGGAAATATTATAATTAATACATGCCCATTTGAATTGATCAAAGACTGATTATGGTGTTTGTGATTGAATTTATGATACTTGTGAGTAAATTTATATGATTTTGGACTCTTAGCATAGTAAGAATATCAGGATTAAAATGGAGAGAGTATGTAAGGATCGATGTGAGCATGTATTTAGTCTCATATCAGCTATATATTAGATAGATTATAGATACTTATATATGATCAAAAAATTTAAATAATATCTTCTAACTAGTATCTTTGGGTGACGTTCTAGATTGTTACAACATATCATAGCAGTCTTGGCTCATAATCCATAGGACTAAAGGGCACTGAAACATAAGAACATATTAGATTTGTGGTACTTGTGATAAGATTTGAATATATTTTGATCTTTAGTTTATTAAGAATATCAGAGCATAAATGGGAGGAGTATGTAACTATAAGGATCCATTCGTGTTTAGTCTCATATCATTTGTATAATAAATAGATTTTGGGTACTTAATAAAATCAAAGAACCCAAATAATAACCTCCAATTAATTAGTCTTTTTGGGCAGAGGCTTGGGTTGTTACATTAATTGACTCGATGTTTGGTCCTTCACTAAGCTAGCTCTTCATCATCCTGTGGAATTTCTGACGTACATATTGTATAATAGGAATTTAATTTCTAGGGCAGCCAGCCCAATGTGATTGAGAGGATTTTATAAAACAATGTTACCAAATTTATATGCTCATCTTTTATGAATACCAATGATAGTTCTGTTCTCAAAAGAAGGGTGATTGTGCATCATTTAGTTTTGAAGATATGTGGTAAAAAGGATATGATTAATACATAAATTGTGTTTGTTTTCGTTGGAAACATCAGGCTTTAACTTAACTTTCTCTAACACTAGATATGATTTTGTCCTCCGTTGGGTCAGCTCTAGGTAACCTGATGGACCCTGTGATGCAGGAGACGCATCATAAAGTATCGAATTTTGGGTGTAGGGATCCAAGTTCTTTTAGCAGCAAGGTCTTGAAAAATCCATTGACCCATGAAATTATTCGAGGGGGCCATGAGTATGTCTCATGATGGTGAGAGGAAGACCGAGGGATGGGTTGGACCTACTCCTCGCATTTGCTTTCTTCATTACCATCATTGCTATCGAAAGAAGATACCTTGTTCATACCAATTTGTCCCAATACATCTCTATCATTTTTAGTACTCAAGCAAACAACAATAGGATTTCTTTGCCCACAAGAATGCAATAATAATATATGCGGTGAGGTCCTCGTCAAGACGCACATTTGAATGCTATGCCTTTGATAAAGATAATGTGGAACTAGACTTGATGCCTTGTTGTTCAAAAACCTTAAGTTTGTCTCCGGAATCTAAGAATCAAAGGCGAGTAATAATTGTTAAAATAGTTTAATCTGGGTATTAGCATTATGGAAACCATTATAAACTACTACCGACTCTCTTTAAAAAGGAAAAGAGATAACTGCCTATGGTAGGATACCTCATGGTAGAATTAATGTTTTTGTCATAGTTTATAATTCTTTATTGGTTAGAGAATATGAAATGCCATTTCAAGCCATGAAGGAATAACTGAGTCCCATGCATGCAAAGAAACCACTCGAGACATATTTATTTTTAGGAGAATACACAAATATTCTATTACATGTTCTTTAGAGTTCAGAGGAGATGTTCGCTCATTTGTTTCTTTTAAGGAGGGTCCAACCTGTTTCATTAAGATAATGAAAACCTGAATTACAAAGGGTGGTGCCTTCAAGAGACCACACACACAAAAAGAATAAAAACTTAAAAAAAAAAAGAAAAAGAAAAAGAAAAGAAAAAGTAAAACGGCGCCTGGCATGGCCATAAGATTTTCTTTAGTTAGAGAGGATCAGACATCTACTTCAAATACAAAACCTTAAACCCCAATTAGCAAATTCTCTTTGGTGATATTAGTGCCTTCTTTCACCAATCTTCTGGTAACACCGAATAGTCTCAATTAGCTACCAACATGACTTGCTACTGTTTATAAAAAAAGAAAAATCCTGAAGTCCTATACTCCACCAAATGACCACTAGTATATCCCACCTTGTCTTCACTCCATACTAAATTTATTCAACTTCCATGTCAAGTCCATAAATCCATCACTGTTAGAAAACACAAAGAGAGACACATGCTAGCCACTCATTTAAATGCCTAAAGAAAGTAGCATGGTACATATAAAAGAGAGACACAGAAAGCAAAAGATATTAAACAAATAAATTGCAGCTAAAGTTTTAATGGACCCGAGGTTGAGCTAACCCGTGCTTTTGGATTAATATCAACCCAAGAATGACTCACTCATTGACAGTGCACAATATTCCATCACTTATCTGACCCCATGTACATATATCTCCTGAAAAATCACAAATCTGCTGATAATTATTTGCATATTTTTGTTGCAGGAGATCACCAGGCTTCTATCTGTGATTTGTAATTTATTTTTTTGCTGTCAAAAAAATGATCATCATGTTAAAATGGAATGAATAGTCATATTGATTTAAAGTGATCGATCAAATTAAACTTATTGACCATTTTGACTATTTAATTTGACCATACTAATTAATTAGCTCATCAGTTTGACTGGTCCATTGTTTTGATAACACTTGGGCAATTTTACCATCATCATCAGTTTACAAGTTGAACTGATTTAACTAATATAACTCATTTGCTTGACCAGTTTGCGGTTTGAGCAAGTTTAAGTGACATAATCAGCTTACCTGCTTGACAGATTGATGACAAAGGACGGCATTCTATTTTCTGTCCCAAATAGAGTCAAGGAATTCCAGTTTCAAAGATTAGAATAGGATTTCTGATATCTTATCCTTGTCAACAAATACATAATTTCCTGATCATTACCCATATGTGCTTTTATTAAATGTCCATGCATTATGGATGCCAATACTTGGGCATGTTTAATAGAATGCTTTTATACTTCTATAACAATTATTATTGTTAAGATAGCACTCCAACATGTGGCCCACAGACAGGGATGTTCAACTGTACCACACGCCGCATATTAGTAATACAGACAAATGCAAGCCAACTTTCACCAAGAAGACTCTCCAAAAGTTTAGACCGCCAAATCTCAGTTTTTTTCGACCTAAGAGTGTCTGATACTTTGAACACAAAGAAACAGACACACTGCTTCAAGGGAAAGGCAGCATGATCTCAGTAATTCCATATTAAGAGACAGCATTAGTTAAGCTGCAAGAACCAAAATCCTAGATAATCCAAAGGAAGGTTACAACTGCTCTTAGACTCGTTACCATGTCCACTGAGAATCTTCACCTATTTTATAGGTACCCCATCAGTTGCCAACCCTTGCGGTTGGGCAGTTGATCATCTGATGTTCCAAGAATCATTGTCAGATTATGATATGCTGGTTGGATTAGCTAAGCATAATATATTGGGCCAATTTGGTGAAAGCTATGGAAGGCAGCATCATGTGTGTGTGTGTATAGCTGAGGTTGGCTAGGCCCTTTTAGGCTTCTCGGTCATGGTCTCAAGCAGTTGAAATGCCACTGACGTATTGAGGTTGGACCATCATTCTCTTGTCAAGGAATGTTGGCAATCACCTAACCTAACGAGTAACTTGTCTTGAGAAGACTCCAACATGAGAGTCATCTGAATGAGTGCAGTAGTATTAGGAGTCTCAACCTCTATGATGAGCCTAGTTTCGTAACTTTCGTTTGCTTTCCTTTGATGGAATGGTGGGTCACCTACTCTAATGAGAGTATCAAATATTCCATGAAATTTGAAAATAAATGTTGGCTTGGGGAGTGTAAGAACATATGATCAGGATGAAGGGAAATCCTGATTTCCCTGACCAGGTTCGTTCAGATCTGATCAGATCAAGAGATATATTTCAAAAATTTTTCTCTTAGATCTGTATCAGATCAGGGATGCTTCAGATCTGATTCTTATTTATTTAATAAAAATTAAATGAAAAGGATAAATTAAATCACATTCAATTTACCTGAATAGGGTAATCCTATTACCCTGTTGATGATCCTGTTTGCAGCGGAAGGTTCTGGATCAAGCCACGCAAGCGCCTGGCCTCTACCGGTATCCACTCGGGCTGGATCTGGAGATCCTCTTCTTCTCTATCACGCCTCCAAAAATCAGATCTGGATCTGATCTGGAGGATCTTCAAAACTCCTTTTGAAGATCTGCAGTCGTTCTTCGCAGCAGCGCAGCCTTCTTGCTTTTGATCTCCTTTTCTTGATCTAAATCGCACCAATCCAAATCCAAAACACTTTTGGACGTGGAGAGTAAGGGGAGAAGAGAGTATGGCGTGGAGAAAGGGGAGAGAGGCAGCCTTGGGGCATGGGAAGATTGCTTCTTGATTATTTCTTAATTATTTTTTCACTTGGGCGCTGGGTCTCTTATATAGACTAAGCGTGATCCAAGTCATCTTCCTCCCAACCAATCACAACCCTTTGTGAAATCAGATCTAAATCTGATTGGTGGGATTAGAGTCCCCTGGATTCCTACTTGGAGAGTGCCTTGGACCAGTCAAACTGGATTCTTAGAAGAACTCTCATTGGAATCCTAAAGGGAGATGGAGTCCTTGTCCCACAAGGACTCCATGTCGCCTCTTACTGGGCTCACGCCTCCCTTGGCGTGCGCCCATCTCCTTGCCAGGTTCTGGCAGGGGGACAAGCCCCCACCAGCTCTCCAATAGGTGCATGACATGTGGTCAAAAGTCAAAGGATGAATGGTCAACGTTTGACCAGTCAAAGGTAGACTTTTGACCAAAGTCAAAGAACAAGAAATGGCAGGTGACCAAAAATGGCAGGTAATGTCTTACAAATAAGACAACCTATTCTGACTTGGACAACCTCCAGTCAGACCATAAGAAGACTTCTGTTTGAGCACAAACTCCTTTGGCTCAGACAGGACGACTTATTTATGATAGCAAAAGAAGAACGTTAGGTTCAATCGAGTGCTAGCACGATTTCCTTGAACCTAATTGAATCTCATTCAGATCAATTGAACTATATTAGTTCAATTGATGATCAACAGATTCAAACCCTTGTTTGTGTGACCCAGTTAGGTTCAGTTCTGTATGGTAATGGGATATGTCATGATCTCTATCATCGACATCATCGAAACTCCTTTCGATGGATCAGAACTCTTCTGATTCGAACAGCTAGAATGATCGATCATCTAAATCATTCTAATTGCTCCCAAAATCCACCAGTGACACCTAGCAGTATATGGTGGCAACCCATCAGAGCTGAATGCGAACCTCTTGGTGCAGCTACCTGTGTGATTCAGTTCTTCTATCTTGAGCCCCGATCAGATTAGGGTTAAGGTGAACTCGTCAAACCCTAGTCTCTGTCATATGATGTAATCATTCGATTCGAGTCCAATGTGAAAATCTAAATAGAAACTCTTTCTATTATTTCACTCTGCCATGGCCATGGGCTTCAAGACTTGATTCTCATGATCATCATAGGGCTACTCCTCTACCACCGAGGTAGATAGATCCCATCTTGATGCAATCCAGTTCCTACAATGAACATGTCACAGCCAACATACACCTCAGGGTTCCATATGGCTAGGAGACCGAGTAATGGTGTAGTCAAACTATAACACCCTCAAGGTGAACTGCCGATGCATCTCAGGTCAAAGAACCAGACACACTACTGCAGCATCGAGTCAGTCATTGACGAGAAGGTAGACTCCCTAATGACTACTCGAGGTGGTCACGCTCAGTGCCCTCATTCTCTAACGAGTACCTGTACTCTCGCTCCGGTGTCTCCACACCGTAGACTCAAGACTCATCTACTAAAGAGAAGCGATCGTACACCAACCTTCCGGATCAATCACCATCCTCGTGATGATCCTATGGTCGGGAGCTATTTATGAGTTAATAATGATTATTCATGTCTTAAATTTTCAACTCTTGAAAATATGAATTATCATTACCATTAACTCAAAGGATGTATCACAGACACTAAATACACATGTGTGATAGAAAATAACCCATTTATTAATTATAGTCAAAATTACAATTTTGCCCCTAGAAGTGTATTACAAGTGTCAGCCAATTCTGGCTTCTAGGGCACATATATCTAACAATCTCCCACTTATCCTAAAGCCAATTGGCTACAAGTCTAAGTCCCATCTTTTCAAGGTGGGCTTCGATCTTCTGCTGGCCCAATGGCTTTGTCAGTGGGTCTGCCACATTATCTGCGGAGTCGACTCTCTTGACCTCAACGTAACCTTTCTCAAGGTAATCGCGGATGAAATGATATCGCCGTTTGCTTGAAACTCTTCCAGCACAAACAGTCTGCCAGATGTCGACTTTCGATCATCTATATCGGACATGAAGTCCGAGTCTGTGTATCCCTGGACCAGGAGTTCTCCGTTACCAAAGACCAACATCATATCCTTAGTTCTTCTCAAGTACTTAAGGATACATTTCACAGAAGTCCAGTGTTCTTCACCTGGATTTGACTGATATCTGCTTGTGACACTCACAGCATGGGCTATATCAGGTCGTGTACATAGCATGGCATACATGAGGCTCCCTATTGCAGAAGCATAAGGGATCTTGCTCATGTGTTCTATTTCCTCAGGTGTGCTGGGGCACATCTTCTTGGAAAGATGAATACCATGTCTGAAGGGTATTAATCCCCTCTTAGAGTTTTCTATACTAAACCTCTTTAGTACTTCCTCTATGTACATCTTCTGTGAAAGTCCTAGCATCCTATTCAGTCTATCCCTATAGACCTTAATTCCTAGAATAAAGGATGCTTCACCTAGGTCTTTCATGGAGAATTCCTTAGACAACCACATCTTGACTGATGTCAACATGGGAATATCATTCCCAATAAGGAGGATGTCATCCACGTACAATACGAGGAAGACAACAGCGCTCCCACTGACCCTTTTGAAAACACACGGTTCCTCTTCGTTTATGATGAAACCAAACGTTTTGATCACATCATTAAAACGAATGTTCCAGCTCCGAGACGCTTGCTTAAGTCCATATATGGACCTTTGCAGCTTGCAAACCTTGTGATCAGTATCACTGGATGTGAAACCTAGTGGCTGTTCCATATAGATATCTTCCTCAAGATATCCATTTAGGAATGCCGTTTTCACGTCCATTTGCCATATTTCATAATCGAAATAGGCTGCAACAGCAAGCAATGTGCGGATGGATTTTAGCATAGCCACTGGGGAAAAGGTATCCTGATAGTCAATGCCTTCACGTTGACTATAACCTTTTGCCACCAGTCTAGCCTTGAATGTCTCCACATTCCCATCTGCACCAATCTTTCTCTTGAAGATCCATTTACACCCAATAGGTACTATACCTTCTGGTGGATCTACCAAGGTCCAGACTTGGTTTGAGTGCATCGAGTCGATCTCTGACTTCATTGCCTCAAGCCATTTCTCGGAGTCGATATCTGATATCGCCTCGTTGTAGGTTTTGGGATCATCACCATGAGCACCATTACCTATGAGGAACATTTCCTCTACATCCTCTGAAATAATACCTAAGTATCTTTCAGGGGGATGGGAAACTCTTTCCGATCTACGAGGTGGAGGAGGTAGTGTTCTTATTGGCTCAACCTGATTTGGTTCCACTTGGTCCTTAGCTCTTTCTGCTTGTGAGACTTTCTCATCAAGCTTAATCTGCTTTCCAATGCCACTATCTTGAATAAACTGTTTTTCAAGAAATATGGCATGTCGACTCACAATCACATTGTGGTCTTCAGGAATGTAGAAATAGTATCCTAATGACTCTTTAGGATATCCTATGAATCGAGCTCTAAAGGACCTAAACTCTAACTTGTCCGCTTGTTATCTTTTGACATAAGCCGGACAACCCCAAATTCTGAGATGACTCAGACTTGGTTTCTTACCGTGCCATATCTCATACGGTGTGGTAGGAACGGTTTTAGAGGGAACCCTATTCAGTAAATAGATAGAAGTTAATAATGAATGTCCCCAAAGAAAATCTGGAAGGTCTGTGAAGCTCATCATGGATCGAACCATATCCAATAGAGTCCGATTTCTCCGTTCTGAAACCCCGTTGAGTTGAGGTGTTCCTGGTGGAGTCCATTGAGAGACTATGCCATTTTCCTTAAGATAGTCTAGGAATTCCCGGCTAAGATATTCACCTCTTCGATCTGATCGAAGAACCTTAATGGGTTTTCCAGTTTGTTTTTCTACTTCATGTCTGAATTCTTTGAACTTTTCAAAAGCTTCAGACTTGTGTCTCATGAGATACACATACCCATACCTAGACAGATCATCGGTAAAGGTAATGAAGTAGATAAAATTGCCTCTAGCCGGCACATCGAATGGGCCGCACACATCAGTATGTACTAGGGCAAGGAGATCTGTGGCCCTCTCCCCATGTCCAACAAAAGGGAGTTTAGTCATTTTGCCTTGAAGACAAGATTCACAAGTTGGATATGACTCAAAAGTCAATGGACTCAATAGCCCATTTTTCTCCAATTTGTTAATCCTATCTTCTGCTATATGACCTAATCTCAGGTGCCATAGATATCTGTCATTTGGACTATCCCTAGGTCGTTTGGCATTCACGTTTTGCTCGAATAATGAGCATACCTCCAGAAGGACCTTCCTTCTTGTTCTTCAGGGTGGCCAGGTAAGTAGGGCAGTTCCGCTTCCAATGGCCGTCGCTGTTGCAATGGAAACACTTTCCTTTGCCATCGGCCTTTTTCTTCGATTCTGCCTTCTTCTTCTTTGATCCTTCTATCTTTTGCTTTTTCACAGACTTCTTTTTCTTTCCATAAGACTTTCTTTTGGAAGAAGTCCGTTCCATAGCAAGAACTGAGCCTTTAGAACCTTTCATAGAAAGCTTAGCGGTAACCAGCATATTCATCAACTCGGCCAAGGAATTCTGAAGTTTATGCATGTGGTAATTCATGATGAATTGCCCATATGCATCAGTCAAGGATTGCAGAATAATATCATTCTGCAAGTCCAAGTCCAACTTCACGCCGAGCTTCTCAAGCTCTTCCATGTCCTTGATCATTGTCAGACAGTGATCTTGGACTGACTGCCCATCACGCATCTTAGTCTTAAAAAGTCGTTTCGTGACTTGATATTTGGCTGCGCGACTCTGTTCACCAAACATCTCCTGCAGGTGAGCCAACATTTGGCGAGCAGTCCCGATATCTTCATGTTGGCGCTGGAGCTCATCAGACATCGAGCCCAACATGTAGTATCTGGCCTTATTGTCTTCGTCAATCCATTTTTCCAGAGACGCTCTCTGTTCAGTGGATGGACGAGCTGGTAAGGTGGGAGGGTCCTGGTCCAAAACATGTGTTAACTTCTCGGAACCCAAAATAATTTTGTAATTCCTGAGCCAATCTTTATAATTGGGTCCAGTCAGTCTATGTGTGTCTAGGATACGTGCCAGTGGGTTGGACGCAGACATTTTCCTGTAGAGAGTCAAAGATTCTAGTTAGATACTGTAATTTTGACTTGACCAATTTGTTTAGGGATTTTATTTTTAAACAAATTAGCTCCCACTATTTTCTCGGATCCCTACACTCCCTCTGTAGAGATGCGAAAATCTCCGCGATTGATGATTTCTAGTGGGTGGTGCGGTCTCACCAACTGACTCATCACCTCACCTAACAGTTATTGGTGATGGGTTAGCCAATGAGTGAACAACTCTTGTTCAATGATTCTCTAATCATGGTGCACCCAAACTTGGTCTCTAATTCATGAATCTCACCGTATCCGGAATATTGATCCACTCCTTAGTTAAGTCAGACCCACCATTTGCATAGACTGGGTTCCTAATTGGGTCTCTCACCGTATCCGGAATATTGAGCCCAACTCATCCTCCAGCCCATAGCATCCAATGCCTAATAGACATGGTTGCGTCTTCCCGGTGCAACTGAGCCACTGTATCCAGCCGAGAACAATCAACCCCGGGAAGGGCCCGCACGTCTACAATGGTGGAAGACCTCGGACTTAATCTTTTCTTAGGGAGAATTGATTCAGGTCTCATTAAACTAGACTTGGCTTAGTCATAACAATTATGACTAACCTAGTGGCATGGGTCAGCTCGGATTATTGACCACCTCAGATTAGAACTGTATCAACAGATATGGCCAGGTAAGTGAGACCGGTGGAAGGAATATGCCGTTAACTCGTACAAGAACGCATTCAGGTCGAGTAGCTTCCAATTAAAAACCAGTCGGTCGTCTGTGCCAAACTTACCTTAGACACCAAATTGTTGAGTCAGAACCAATTGGGTTAGCCTACAATCCAGACTCTAACCTCTGAGCCTAATTAGGTCTTGCTTGATCGTGACTCGATCTTGACCCAGACTTAATCCTATTAGGCTGGTCAATTTAAGCATTGTTGATCCCATCTAACCAACTCTTGATTCGGTTTGATCAACCGCTTAGACCTAATTGAGCTACCCAAGCCCGAACCCAGTATTATGAATATGTCTTAGATCTAAAATTCTCAATTTTAGACCTAATTAATATTCCATAAACTTAATTCTTAATTAAGTTGGGTTCATAAACAAAATATGCACAATAAATCCTAGGGTTTCAGGATCTAGGGTTTTGCAGAAAGTAAGTTTTTGGGTTTCTGATTAAGGACGAACGCGCAGCACCCCTACACATCATAAGAACACCCCATCGAATGGGAAGAGAGGGCCTTTAAACCCTTCTTCGTTCTTATGATCGGACGGCCAAGGGGAACGCCTTAATCAGGAACATTCAATAAACATTCAATACTACAAAACAGTTATAGATCTATATCATATATCTCATATACAAATTTAGATCTAACCATGGCATATTTTGCATACATCTCATGTATCATAATCATGCATGTTTTCAGATCTAAATTATCACATAATAATCTGAAAAATTAGATTTAAATTGATCTAATCAAAATAAATTCTAATCTAGACAATTATGTAGAACTATTCTACAACTAGTCTAGTCATGCATCTATCATATCTCATATGATATTTAAAATTAAATAATTTTTTATTTGCTGTTTATCAGATGTTATTATAACACTTATAATATCAGAAAATAGTAAATAAGAAGATCTAAAATATGATTTAATCATATTAAATCAAAGACATGCAAAACTATTCTATAGAACTATTCTATACTAGAACTAGTCATGCATATCTTCATGTTCTTAGATCCAAATCATTTAATTTTAATTTTTCTGATTTCAGATCTGATCACATCTCATGTGACATCTGAAATCACGTTATTTTTAATTAAAATAAAATTAAAAATCAGATCTAAACTATTTTTAGAACCATGGCTCTGATACCACTTGAAGGGAAATCCTGATTTCCCTGACCAGGTTCGTTCAGATCTGATCAGATCAAGAGATATATTTCAAAAAATTTTTCTCTTAGATCTGTATCAGATCAGGGATGCTTCAGATCTGATTCTTATTTATTTAATAAAAATTAAATGAAAAGGATAAATTAAATCACATTCAATTTACCTGAATAGGGTAATCCTATTACCCTGTTGATGATCCTGTTTGCAGCGGAAGGTTCTGGATCAAGCCACGCAAGCGCCTGGCCTCTACCGGTATCCACTCGGGCTGGATCTGGAGATCCTCTTCTTCTCTATCACGCCTCCAAAAATCAGATCTGGAGGATCTTCAAAACTCCTTTTGAAGATCTGCAGTCGTTCTTCGCAGCAGCGCAGCCTTCTTGCTTTTGATCTCCTTTTCTTGATCTAAATCGCACCAATCCAAATCCAAAACACTTTTGGACGTGGAGAGCAAGGGGAGAAGAGAGTATGGCGTGGAGAAAGGGGAGAGAGGCAGCCTTGGGGCATGGGAAGATTGCTTCTTGATTATTTCTTAATTATTTTTTCACTTGGGCGCTGGGTCTCTTATATAGACTAAGCGTGATCCAAGTCATCTTCCTCCCAACCAATCACAACCCTTTGTGAAATCAGATCTAAATCTGATTGGTGGGATTAGAGTCCCCTGGATTCCTACTTGGAGAGTGCCTTGGACCAGTCAAACTGGATTCTTAGAAGAACTCTCATTGGAATCCTAAAGGGAGATGGAGTCCTTGTCCCACAAGGACTCCATGTCGCCTCTTACTGGGCTCACGCCTCCCTTGGCGTGCGCCCATCTCCTTGCCAGGTTCTGGCAGGGGGACAAGCCCCCACCAGCTCTCCAATAGGTGCATGACATGTGGTCAAAAGTCAAAGGATGAATGGTCAACGTTTGACCAGTCAAAGGTAGACTTTTGACCAAAGTCAAAGAACAAGAAATGGCAGGTGACCAAAAATGGCAGGTAATGTCTTACAAATAAGACAACCTATTCTGACTTGGACAACCTCCAGTCAGACCATAAGAAGACTTCTGTTTGAGCACAAACTCCTTTGGCTCAGACAGGACGACTTATTTATGATAGCAAAAGAAGAACGTTAGGTTCAATCGAGTGCTAGCACGATTTCCTTGAACCTAATTGAATCTCATTCAGATCAATTGAACTATATTAGTTCAATTGATGATCAACAGATTCAAACCCTTGTTTGTGTGACCCAGTTAGGTTCAGTTCTGTATGGTAATGGAATATGTCATGATCTCTATCATCGACATCATCGAAACTCCTTTCGATGGATCAGAACTCTTCTGATTCGAACAGCTAGAATGATCGATCATCTAAATCATTCTAATTGCTCCCAAAATCCACCAGTGACACCTAGCAGTATATGGTGGCAACCCATCAGAGCTGAATGCGAACCTCTTGGTGCAGCTACCTGTGTGATTCAGTTCTTCTATCTTGAGCTCCGATCAGATTAGGGTTAAGGTGAACTCGTCAAACCCTAGTCTCTGTCATATGATGTAATCATTCGATTCGAGTCCAATGTGAAAATCTAAATAGAAACTCTTTCTATTATTTCACTCTGCCATGGCCATGGGCTTCAGGACTTGATTCTCATGATCATCATAGGGCTACTCCTCTACCACCGAGGTAGATAGATCCCATCTTGATGCAATCCAGTTCCTACAATGAACATGTCACAGCCAACATACACCTCAGGGTTCCATATGGCTAGGAGACCGAGTAATGGTGTAGTCAAACTATAACACCCTCAAGGTGAACTGCCGATGCATCTCAGGTCAAAGAACCAGACACACTACTGCAGCATCGAGTCAGTCATTGACGAGAAGGTAGACTCCCTAATGACTACTCGAGGTGGTCACGCTCAGTGCCCTCATTCTCTAACGAGTACCTGTACTCTCGCTCCGGTGTCTCCACACCGTAGACTCAAGACTCATCTACTAAAGAGAAGCGATCGTACACCAACCTTCCGGATCAATCACCATCCTCGTGATGATCCTATGGTCGGGAGCTATTTATGAGTTAATAATGATTATTCATGTCTTAAATTTTCAACTCTTGAAAATATGAATTATCATTACCATTAACTCAAAGGATGTATCACAGACACTAAATACACATGTGTGATAGAAAATAACCCATTTATTAATTATAGTCAAAATTACAATTTTGCCTCTAGAAGTGTATTACAAGTGTCAGCCAATTCTGGCTTCTAGGGCACATATATCTAACACAGGATCCATAATCTGAGCCAACCAGCTCATCTACTTAATTCACAATTTGGTCTCGTAGCCATGACACAACCACGAACTCAACATCTGCTCTTTGGTATAAAATACTAATAACTGGTCTGACCCGATTCAATTCATTCTGATAATAGTGGATTCTAGGTCCTCTAGTTTTCACATGCCAGCTTAAACTATCAGACTCCTCACAGAAAGGCATGATACGAGGACTACTTTAAAAGCCTTAAAAGACTGATCCAACTAATTCACATGATTTTTAAGGTATGACATCAGATTTAGGTTACACAAGTTGCTCATTTTTAGTAGCAATTAAGAGGAGTTGGTGAATCATATCCTTCTTAGTTGACCCTTTGCTACATGTATTTTGAATTGATCGGATGCTTGGAAAGAAAAGCTCAGCCGTTGATATCTTTCTTTATTCCCGCTGACCACTTGGAGAAAGAGAAGGTTATTAACGACCATCAGACCACTTGGAGACAGGTCATACGGGCAATTTGTTGGAGCTTGCGGGAAGAGAATGTACCTGTTTTTTCAGTCAATTGTTGACTTCTCTAAAATAAATTAGGTTCTTGGCCAGGCATTGTGAAACTTGGTATCCTTCCTTTTTTTCACTTGCAGTACTGCAATTAACATTATCAACCTTGTCTATCAACACTTTCCCAAAGTTGATGTCTTCTAGTCATGTGACTTTATAAAATACCTCATCTAACCTCAGGATTATGGAATACTAACTCGGCTCTCTACTCTCAATTTATGATAAAACTAGTTGCATGATGCTCATCGAAGTACCAAAGGCCACATCTACTGGTCGTTTTGTTAAGCCATCCAGTTTATTCCATCTCCGACATATTATTTTTCTCTGAGGTACTCAACCCTCTCAAATTTGGAGCAAGATCATAATAAGCATGCGCATAATCTTATATAGTTCTCCGCCGATGGTTACAATTGGGGCATCACTCATTTAGGTGAGCCATTTTTTATCGATTGAAGTATTTCATTATAAAACCACTACAAAAAAATAAGATTTTTGTGATGAAAATATTTTCATTGTAAATAAAAATAGTTATCAAGAAATTTTTTTTCCATCATAAATACTGACTTATTTGTAATAAAATATCTTTTTCATTGCAATTAATTAAATATTTATAATAAAAATATATTTTTTTTATTATAAATAATTAATTATTTACGACTAAAATTTTCTGTCGCAACTAATCAATGAAAAATAAAAAATTTTAAGAATAAAAAATATTAGATTATTTATAATAAAAATATTTCATCATAAATAACCTAGTATTTAAGACGTAAATAATTTTTACATTGCAAATACTAGTTATTTATGATGGTAATTTTTTTATAATAAATAATCGATGAAAAAATAGAAATTTTTAAAAAGTAAATATCAAATTATTTACGATGAAAAAAATTTATCATAAATAATTAAGTATTTATGATGAAAAATTATTTTCATCATAAATATTAAATTATTTATGATGCAATATTTTTATCATAAATAATCGATGAAAAATTAAAAATTTCAAAAATAAATAAATGCAAGATTATTTGATATGAAAATATTACATCATAAATAATTTAGTATTTGCAATGTAAATAATTTTTATGTTATAAATACTAATTATTTATGATAAAATTTTTTTTATCATAAATAATCAATTAAAAAATAAAATTTTTTAAAACATAAATGTTAGATTATTTACGATGGAAAAAGTTTTGTCATAAATAATTAAGTATTTGCAATGAAAAAATAATTTCCATCATAAATACTAAATTATTTATGATGTAATATTTTTATTATAAATAATCAATAAAAAATTAAAAATTTTAAAAATAAATAAATTCTAGATTATTTTTGACAAAAATATTGCAACACAAATAATTTAGTATTTATGATGAAAATAATTTTTTCATTGCAAATACTTAATTATTTACAATGAAATATTTTTCATTACAAAAATCAATAAGAAAATATTTTTTTTAAAAAAATAAATATCAAATTATTGGCAATGCAAATATTTCATCGCAAATAACCTAGTATTTGCGACGTAAATAACTTTTATGTCACAAATACTAATTATTTACAATAAAAATTTTTTCATCATGAATAATTAATGAAAATAATTTTTTTTAAAAAATAAATACTAGATTATTTTTGACAAAAAAGTCTCATCATAAATAATTAAGTATTTATGATGAAAAAATAATTTCCATCATAAATACTAAATTATTTATGATGTAATATTTTTGTTGTAAGTAATTGATAAAAAATCAAAAATTTTAAAAATAAATAAATTCTAGATTGATGATTTTCATCATAAATACATAATTATTTACAATGAAACATTTTTTTGTTGTAAAAAAATCAATAAAAAAATAATTTTTTTAAAAAATAAATGTTAGATTTTTTTGCCATGAAAATATTTCATTGCAAATAACCTAGTATTTATGATGTAAATAACTTTTATGTTACAAATACTAATTATTTATAATAAATTTTTTTATTATAAATAATTGATGAAAAATATAAAAAATTAAAAAAAATACTAGATTATTTATGACAGAATAAGTTCCATCATAAATAATTAAGTATTTATGATGGAAAAATGATTTCCATCATAAATACTAAATTATTTGCAATGTAATATTTTTATCATAAATAGTCGATAAAAAATCAAAAATTTTAAAAATAAATAAATGCTAGATTATTTATGATAAAAATATTACATCATAAATAATTTAATATTTATGATAGAAATTATTTTTCTATAATAAATAATTAATTATTTATGATAAAAATTTTTCATCATAAATAATTTATAAAAAATAAAAATTTTAAAAAATAAATGCGAGGTTATTTACGATGGAAAATTTTCATCATAAATAATTAGTATTTGTAATGAAAAAAATATTTCCATCATAAATATTTACTTATTTATGATGTAATATTTCTATCATAAATAATTGATGAAAAATTTAAAAAATTTAAAAATAAATAAATGCTAGATTATTTTTGATAAAAAAATTTTCATAATAAATTATTAAGTATTTTTGATGTAAAAGTGATTTCCATCGTAAATAATTGAATATAATTTTTTTTTATTTTTTTAAATATGATATAATTTTAGAATTTAAAGTTCATCTTCAATATTCATTATTTAAATAATTATCATTAGAGTATTATCATAAAAGATCATCTTGATCTGGTAGCCCTAACTATGTCGATCAATAAAATTTGATTTCATCGATCATGAATAACTATATTATTACCTGATAGATAGAGATCAATAATGGATTCAAAAATTTATAATAATAATTTTGGTGATATTTATAACATACTATAAAAATTTTACTTCAATTGGATATCATTATTACGTTCAATTTAGCACGAGATGATTTGGACGGTTAAATAAAAAATAAGTGATTAAAAGATCAAACGGCATTCGATTATAAGATAACTTTTTAGAAAAATGATCTTTACTGCTATTTTAATTATTTATATAGTGGTGACTGTAAAATCCAAATCTCACATATGTGAACCATCTATATTAAGTAGATCTTACAAAAGTATAAGTATAATTCCTTAAGGACTAAAAATGTGTATCAAGAGATATATAATTTTGCATAGTTCATATATACATGGTTTGAATTTTACGATCATCACTGTATAAATGATTAAAATAGTAGTAAAGATTATTTATCTAAAAAAAATACTTTATAATCGGATGTCGTTTGGCCTTTTGATTACTCATATTTTATTTAATAGTCTAAATCATTTCATGCTAAATTAACCATGATAATGATGTTCAATTGAAGTAAAATTTTGATAGTATGTTATAAATATTATCAAGATCATTATTACAAATTTTTAGATCTATTGATAGTTTTTTTCTATCAAATTATCATACAATCATTCATGACTATCAAAATTAAATTTTATTGATCGATATAGATAGGGCTATCAAATTAAGATGGTCTTTTGTGATAATACTCTAACGATAATTATTTAGATAATGAATGATGAAGATAAATTTTAAATTTTAAATTATACTATATTCAAAAAAAAAGATTATAAGAAAATAAAGTTTTTGCGACATAAATATTTGCTACAAAAATTTAGTCACAAATAACATTATTTATGATGTAATTTAACTTTGTACCATAAATATTAAATTATTTATGATAAAATTTTTTTATCATAAATAATTGATGAAGAATGAAAATTTTTTTAAAAAATATATCGTAGATTATTTATAATAGAAATAAATTTTTCATCATAAATAGTTGATTATTTATGATGAAAAATTATTTTTCATCACAAAATAAATTTTTATGTAATTTTTTATTAATTTTTTTAGATGAAAAAACCACTAAAAATGTATTTTTATGAAATTATTAGTGAATAATTAATGAAGAGAATTATTAGTGATGGAACCATATTTTCATTGCTAATGATCTTTATTAATTATAGAAATATCTATTTTATCATAAATTAATTTGTAATGAAAATTTTTTGGTTAAATTTTTTTAGATGAAAAACTTTTAGAGGGAAAAAACTTCTTTTAGCAGGATTTATTAGCGATGTATATACAATTTTCATCACTAATTATAATTATTGATGATGAAAATTTAATATTTCATTGCAAATTATTTTTTTGGAATATTTTTGGTTCAATTTTTTTAGAGGAAAAATTTTTTAGTGAAAAAAAAATTGGCAAGAATTATTAGTGATGAAAATTTAATTTTTTGTCGCTAAAGGCTCATTAAATATACCCCACGAAATGCCCGAAATCCTCTTCCCTCTCTCTCATGAAACCCTCAAAATCTTCTCCTCTCTCTCTCCCCTCCTAGGTTCAACCGATCGACGAGAGTGTCTCTCTCCCTTTGTCCCTCCCGGGCTTCTAGAAGCCCGACCGACGAGTGCATCTCCCTCCCTCTACCCCTCCCGGGCTTCCACTAGTTGGCGAGCACACTCCATCGTCTCTCTCTATCCCTCCATCTCCCATTGCGGCTGTCGTTGCCACCATTGCCCCCACCCCTATTGCTGCTATCGCTGTCATGAATCGAAGGTAAGGCTCCCTCTCTGACTACTTTTTTTTTTCTTTTGCGTATGGGTGGTGGTGATGATGGAGGTGACAGGCGGAGGGGCACTACGGGGAAGGGAGGAGCAAGGGGGGCAGGGAGGAGGGAGAGGGGGGGTGTTTGATGGGGGTGGGGTGGTGGTGACAAGGACCCATAGGGTGGGGCAGAGGGGCAACGCGAGGGGTGGGTGTGTGAGTGGAGCGAGTCCGACACCCTGCACAAGCGGGGTGGGGGCGGAGGGGCACCATGTGAAGTGGAGGGCGATGGTGATGGGCCAGGTGGCAGTGCAGGTGGCTAGAGGGCGGAGGACATGGCGGCGAAGGGGGGGTCGTGTTCTTGCAGACGACCGTCGGGGCCTAAGGGGAGGGAGGGGGGCTAGTCATGTGGAGGTGGGCTGGAAGACCAGGGGCTGGTGTAGGGGGTGGCGCAGACGGCTAAGGATGGTGCTAAAGATGCAACGGTCTACAGGCTAGGGGCGGAACGGTTGGGATTTTGGGGAGGTGACGTATGGGGGAAGAAGAAAAAATTAAGAAAAAATAATTTTTTTTAAAAAATTAATATTTTATTATTATTTAAAAATAAATTATTTAAAAATAAATTATTTAAAAATAAATTATTTTTATAATAAAAATAATTAAGTTTTTAAAATATTGATAAAATATTATTTTAAAAAAATAATTTTAAAAAATTATGAGGGGGGCACTAATAGGAGGGGCCAGCCCACTGGTTAAATGGGCTGGGCTAGCTCGGCCCATAGGGCCTGGCCCATTTTTAGGGCCAAATGGATGCCGCGGGGGATGGGGGGCATGAGCAGAGTGAGTTTTGGATTTCTACTTAAACTGAATTAGATTTATTATGAAATTTATTGCATATCGAGATTCTGCCTAGCTTGATCACCAAGCTCATTACAAACATGAAGTCGAGGCATGCCTTGCATGCTTGGGCGTAAATAGAGGCCAGGGTGTACCCTGTATGGTCGAGCCTTGGATCCTAACTGGTGTCCAAGATAGCCAGTCCTTATGCAATATCTATGCAATTTTTTAAAATATTTTTAAATTAATATTTATATAATCTAGTTAAATTATATTTAGCATATTTTAACTCTAGCTATATAAAAATTTTCGAACTTATTATTCTCAAATTGCAAAGAGATGTAAAGAGTGGCGAGCTTTTTGTATGATCGAGATCTACCAGTGGACCCACCAGTGATGGTCAGGAGAGTGGATGGTGGGGAGCTAAAAGCTTTATATAAGTTTTTTCAACTATTTTTTATTGGTATTTTAATTTTTAAAATAAACTTAGAATATCTATAACTTTAATTTTCAGGATCGTATGATAGACGTTAGATCCCAATCTATCCCTAAAAGCTCGATCGCATCCATAGATGACAAGATCTATGATTAGGTGCTTGGTACGAGATCCTATTATGTTAGAAAGCTAGGGCATGGGATCAGAGCTCCCCCATCCTCATGCTCATCTAGAGTTGACATCCATATTGTCTGTAATGTCCAGCTGGTAGAGATATAGAGATAGATGCTAAGGATCGATAGCGGGCTATTGTAGATCGATAGCAAGCTGATGAGTTGGCTGCATGCATTGATGAGTACCTATTGTGGTATCAACTTGCTCTGATACCAAACTATTGGGATATCGGCTATTCTAATACTGCTTGTTAAGGATCTAGTATCAAATTATTATGGTAGGAAGAAGAAAAAATAAAATAAAAAAATAATCAAGTACACGGATCAGCTTAAGGACTCGCCTCCATGGGGCATGCAAAGCTTCACTATGAAAGAAAAAAATAGGTACAAAAGGAGAACACCCACTCTTAAATCACCATACATAAATCTCTCTTAACTAGAAGCCACTTTTACAAAAGCTCTCTCAGAATCCCAAGGAGACCTATAGAAGCTACAAGATGCTCTACCTTCATAGCCTCCTCGTCGGATGCTATGCACTTATTTCTTCTCTCTCTCATGGGCTACACATACTCGGCACTCTATCAAGCTCCTTTCGATAGCTGCCTAAGTCTCTCTATGTGCCTCTCATGCCACACGTGCCACCTCTTTTACTCCATAGCATCTCAGCCCTTTAAATAGGATGAGAATCCTCTTCTCAGCAGTTCATAGGAGTCCTAATAGGATTCGTTCTTCTAATATGAGTCGAACATATCTTTAATAGAGTTTTGGAATATTTTTCAACCTTCAGATCATGACCACAATCCTCCATAGCCATTGGATCCTGTGGTTCACGCGCAACTCCCGTAGACTCCTTGGATTAATCACAATCCAAGTCAACAAAAAAAATTCCATCGCCATCGAGTCGGCTCGGTCTAGCTTGATCGCATCTCGCTCAGGCTCCTATTATCTATCTTCCTAAGAGAGTGGGCTCGACTGTGGTTCGAGCCGGCTCAATCTCAAGTCGAGTTGGCTCGACTGCGTATCAGAGTCGGTCTGACTGCTGTGCTGAAAATTGATTCTTTTCTTATTGTGGATCGAATTTGAGGTATCAAATCCTAACAATCTCCACCTTGACTCGATATTCGGCCTCCACATGACTTTGAGAGCTTGTGATCCATCTCGCTCCTATGTCCTAGGGCATGCCTACTGATCATGGATGGACAAATGTGGGAGTCAAGCCAGGCCACTCGATCCTATCTCTATCATGGGTTGTGTCCACTTTGACCAAAGACTTGCTCGGAGAATTCTTCTACAGTAACAAGAATTTTACTCTGCGACGTCGCCTCTCATCCTTTCGAGTCTTCCATCTCATGCCTGATCCATCTCCACCTGAAGCTCTATCTTACACTGGGCTCCCTCTGGCTCTTGAAGCTCCACCTCACACTGGACTTCCTATCAGATAGTAATATCCTCTTGTCTTCTTCTTTCCCTCCAATATCATCTTATCATTATGCATGAACTTCAGGATTCCATTATCAGCTACCCACTTGTAGCCATTTAAATTCAGTCTGCTCAGTGAGATAAGATTCTGTCTGAAATTGGGTATATATCGGATCTCCTCCAATCTTCTCATTGCACCATCATATGTCTTTTAGCTGACCATCTTGATGCCTCTGATCGCATAGCTTGATCCATCTGGTAGATAAACAGTGCCATCACTACTCTTCAGAAAGTCAAACTGCTCCTTTCTATAATAAATATGATATATGCATGCAGAATCTAAAATCCACTATTGAAAAGAACTAGATACCTTGTAGATATCTTTAGGACATTATCCTTTGACTCGCTACTGTCTGTCACTGCAGTAGCTCTCATCCGATCCTTGAGTTATGGGCAATCCTTGACTTGATGCCCCAACTTATCACATCTGTAGCATATGATCTTGCTAGGATCCCTCATCTTGGATCTGGATCATCCTCCTCGCGATCCTCTGCCGCTTCGTCTACTGCCTTTTGCTCTTCCAAAAATCATCAAAGCTGAGCTACCATCATCTGAGCTTGAAGCTAGGTTCTCCCTCCTGAGAACCTCGTTCTGGAGTATCACTGTAGTGACTTCGTCCATCTTGATGGTACTCTTTTCTACTAGAAGAGCAGTCACCAAGAACTCGTACGAAGGAGGGAGCGATACTAGCAAGACCAATGCCCTAGTTTTCTCCTCAATTTTTTTATCAATGCTGAGAAAGTCGGTGAGGATCATCTAGAAGTTGGATAGATGCTCCCACATGTTTTGACCTTTGTCCATCCGTAGCTGGTAGAACTACCTTCAAAGGAATAGCGTATTGGTAAGTGACTTCGTCATGTACAACTCAAGCTTCGATCACTATCGAAGAAGTCTCATCAAGTACATGGATCACCACATCATCTGCTAGGTACAAGTGGATCATGCTCACCGATTGCATTTAGATCCACTTCCAATTCTTCACCTCTATGGTGGCTGGCATCTCGTCATACAAGAGAGCATTGATCAATCCATATTGGATGAGGACATCCTTTACTCTTGCTTGCCACAAGAAAAAATTATCCTTCCCTTCGAACCTGTTGATCTCCACATTGATTGTGCTTGTTTTCTCCATATTCTTCAATCTCTATCCACTGCTACAATCTGCGCTCTGGTACTATCGACTTTGATACCAATTATTGTAGTATCAACTCACTCTAATACCAAATTATTGAGATATCAGCTACTTTAATACCGCTTGTTAAGGATCGAGTACCAAATTATTATAGCAGAAAGAAAAAAAAAATAAAATAAAAAAAAACTAAGTATGTGGATCAGCCTAAAGGCTCACTTTCATGGGGCATTCAAAGCTTCATTATGAAAAAAAAAAATAGGTACAAGAGGAGAACATCCACTCTTAACTCACTGTATATAAATCTCTCTTAACTAAAAGCCATCCTCATAAAAACTCTCTCAGAATCCCAAAGAGACCCACAGAAGCTACAAGATGCTCTGCCCTCATAGCCTCCTACCGCATGCTATACACCTATTGCTTTTCTCTCTCGTGGCTGCACATACTCGGTGCTCTGCCAAGCTCCTTTCGGTAGCTATCTGAGCCTTTCTACGTATCTCTCATGCCATATGTGCCACTTTTTTTGCTCCACAGCACCTCAGCCCTTTAAATAGGATGAGAATCCTCTTTTCAGTAGTTCACAGGAATCCTAATAGAGCTCGTTCTCCTAATATGAGTCAAACATGTCCTTGATGGAGTCTTGAAATATTTTTTGATCTTAAGATCATGATCGTAATCCTCCATGACCACTGGATCCTGTAGTCCATGCGTAACTCCCGTAGACTCCTTGGATTAATCATAATTCGAGTCCAAATAGAAAAAAATTCTATCGTATTCTATTTGCCTCTATTGAGCCAGCTCGATCAGGAGTCGAGCTGGCTCGACTGCATCTTGTCCGGGCTCCTGCTGTCTATCTATCTGAGAGAGCTGGCTCAGCTGTGGTTTTAGCTGGCTCGATCTCAATCTGAGCTAGCTCAACCACATATCAGAGTCGATCCGATTGCGATGCTGAAAATTGATTTTCTTCTTACAATGGATCGAATTTGAGATGTCAAATCCTAACAGTACCACCTATTCCAGATGCAGATGATGGAGTGGATGATACAGATGAAGTAAATGATGCAGCCGATGAGATAGTAATAGATCGATTCGAGCTCCTTCGAGTGCTCCCCTCTCTTGGCTTGTTCTCCTTCTTCAAACATCGATGCTTGATGGCTAATGGCCTATTTTTATAATTATTAAATTTATTTTTTTATAATTATATTTTAATATAATAAAATGATGAAATTTATATATGGGTTTATTGTATGAATTTTTTTATTTTTATTTTATAGATTATAAATATAAAATATTAAAAAAATAAATTAAAAAATATATATTTATAAATTATTTTTTAAAAATATTATATATAACTAGCGATGAAATTTTTTGTAATGAAAAATCATCGCCAATAACATTATTTATGATGAAATATTTTCATCATAAATTATTTTTAAAATATTAGAAATATTAAAATTATTTATTTAATTATTTATGATGGAATTAAATTATTATAAATAATTTATTTTATGATGATAAATATTTCCATCATAAATAAAGTTATTTATGATGAATATTTTTCATCATAAATAATTTACTTTAAATTTAAAACTATTATTAATTTATTTATGATAAAATTTTTTATAGTAAATAAATTTATTTATGATGGAAATAATTTTCATCATAAAATATTTTATTTATGATGAAGTTTATTCATCATAAATAAATAAATAAATAAATAAATTTTTTAACAAAAATTTTTGATCATAAAAAATTATTATTAGCGATGAAAATTTTTTCTATCATGAAATATTATCTGTGATCCTATTTTTATGATAAAATATTAGCGATGAAATTTCTATCGTAAATAATTATTAGCGATAGAAATTTAGTATTTGTGATACTTTTTTTGCTTTGCAAAAAATCTTTTTTATTGTGGTGGACTGATATAACCTAAACCACGTCAACTCGGGGAAGAATAGTACAAAGCAATGACCCCAAGTGACAATCGATACCATCACAAACTGAATGCTGGTCTAACAAATATGGACTTTAGATCAATAGAAGCTGGCCAGGACATCAAACTATACCGTTTCGAAGATCATAACCTCTTATGCATTCAATTAGCCTTAGATCCATACCAAGGGTGCACTTTGGTGCCATGCCGACCTCAAGCCACCAGCCATTTCAATAGTGGGGTTAGTTCTTTGGAATCTTGTAATGACCTCCAAAGCATGGACAACTGGCATCCACGATGAATAAAACTTGATGGATCGGTACACTACAAATAAATATATCCTATTGAAAGGTGATGTTGCTAAACTTTATAGTTGCAAGTTTAGAAATCTTTAGTATAAATAATGTCATACTCGTATTGATATTTTAATAGGTTTTTAATTTTTGAAAGTATCTTATACATTTAAAGAATTATGTATGAAATAGAGCTTATTCTGAAGGCTTAATTATGGAAGGATATATTGCTGAAGAGTATTTGACATTTTGTTCAAGATATCTTGAAAGTATAGAGATCGTTTTTAATCGATCTTAAAAAAATTATGATATTATTGATAACTTAGAAATTTATAGGTTCTCAACTATTAGAAGAGCTTTAGGAAAGATTGAAAGTATAGTTCTTGATTAAAAAATTCTTGGCATAAGCCCATCGTTATATATTACTTCATAGTGACATAATAGCTCAGTATCGCAGGTTAATATAGTCATATATCTTGATATCTTTTATTATCATAATATATAATATTTTTAATCAATGAATTAATTTTTTATAGCAAATTTTTGGTTGCTCAAGGATGAGCAAACCATAGCATTCGATCAAATTTAAGGATTGAGCAATGATGGTTGATCGAGTTATTCCCTAAATGACTTTTTAAACAAGTTTATCATATATACGAGGAAAAGGATGGATTTTGGAATTTATTTATTAACATCAAATAATCCATTAATAATTATATCATAGTTTTTAGGTACCAATGATGATGGAGAACAACTATTTAGATAAATTAATTACCATCGCTCGAGGTCCTAATAATATTGTCAACATATTTAATGATTTCATTATCAATGGATTTAAATTTTATACAAAAGAATGTGAAAAATTTTAAAAGATCTAAAATAGTAGAGTTATGGTAGAAGCAGATGAAAAATGATTTATTATAGTATACTTATGAATATTTTTGAGTTGGATTATTACAGAAGATTTAAAATCATATTATTTTGATATAATTAGATGGATATAAACTCACCAAGAGACTTGAAGCAAGATACAAATAGATTTACACTTATATATTTTTCAAGATTGATATATATTGATATATTATTAAAGGATGATCCATTCATTTTTTCATCTCAAGCTCGTTAAGTATTTTTTGTATAAGACTTGAAAGATAAGGATTGGGCTATTGTTGTGAAAACAAAATCCAAGGACTTATTCGATATGGAAAAAGGGTTGGAAGTAGAGAATGATGAGATTTATATACAATGTATGCCTTACAATCTCGATTGATAATTAAATGCTACAAGCTTGGTTAGAATGGATATTGAAGAAGAAAATGTTGACTGATTCTTAATTCATAAAAGACATTTAAGATGCATACATTCTGTATGAAATTTTGTATTATGTCATCATATTCATTTAGTAGATCTTGATTTTTTTTAGCAATTCAATCATAATTTTATTTATTATTTGATAATATAGGTTAAATATTTTATTTTTTTATTTGTCCAAGGCCGGTTCTTCTTCATCCATGCAGCAACCTGAGGCTGCTACTTTTTTATCTGCATGGCAATCCGAGTCCGAGTATGATTCTTCTACTGATAAGGATGCTATTACAAATGAGATACATATGTTGGAAAATATGTTCTAAAACTAATCATCTAAGTGGTAGATGATTGAAATTAGTATATAAATTATCTAATAATAATAGTTATTTGGTTGATTTATCATAGAAGTTCTATCTTCCTAAAATGAACTCCTAAATTATGGTGAAGTCCTTAGAACTACAATCAATCGATAAAGAAGAATTTATTGGATGGTTCTTAAATTGTTCATGATCAAATGATGAGTTATTAATAAGGATAATAACTTATCGAGTGTAGGTCGCTGTATGCCATATGCATTGGTTGTCCTCGTAATCAAGTGGCATGGAGACACTGGTATGGCATCCAGGTAAGATGTAGGAGCACATTTGCATTGAACGTGACCAACGTAGCACTCTACTATCAGGAGTGGCTAGCTAAGGCCAATGGATATAAGTATCCCTTGTTAGATATATGTGCCCTAGAAGCCAGAATTGACTGACACTTGTAATACACTTCTAGGGGCAAAATTATAATTTTGACTATAATTAATAAAATGGGTTATTTTCTATCACACCTGTGTATTTAGTGTCTGTGATACATCCTTTGAGTTAATGGTAATGATAATTCATATTTTCAAGAGTTGAAAATTTAAGACATGAATAATCATTATTAACTCATAAACAGCTCCCGACCATAGGATCATTACGAGGATGGTGATTGATCCGGAAGGTTGGTGTACGATCACTTCTTTTTAGTAGATGAGTCTTGAGTCTATGGTGTGGAGACACCGGAGCAAAAGTATAGGTACTCGTTAGAGAACGAGGGCACTGAGCGTGACCACCTCGAGTAGTCATTAGGAAGTCTACCTTCTTGTCAATGACTGACTCGATGCTGCAGTAGTGTGTCTGGTTCTTTGACCTGAGATGCATCGACAGTTTACCTTGAGGGTGTTATAATTTGACTACACCATTACTCGATCTTCTAGCCATATGGAACCCTAAGGTGTATGTTGGCTATAGCATGTTCATTGTAGGAACTGGATTGCATCAAGATGGGATCTATCTACCTCGGTGGTAGAGGAGCAGCCCTATGATAATCATGAGAATCAAGTTCTGAAGCCCATGGCCATGGCAGAGTGAAATAATAGAAAGAGTTTCTATTTAGGTTTTCACATTGGACTCGAATCGAATGATTATATCATATGACAGAGACTAGGGTTTGACGAGTTTACCTTAACTCTAATCTGATCGGGGCAAAAGATGGAAGAACTTAATCACACAGGTAGCTGCACCAAGAGGTTCGCATTCAGCTCTGATGGGTTGCCACCATATACTGCTAGGTGTCACTGATGGATTTTGGGAGCAATTAGAATGATTTAGATGATCGATCATTCTAGCTGTTCGAATCAGAAGAGTTCTGATCCATCAAAAGAAGTTTCGATGATGTCTATGATAGAGATCATGACATATCCCATTACCACACAGAACTAAACCTAATTGGGTCACACAAACAAGGGTTTGAATCTGATGATCATCAATTGAACTGATCTAGTTCAATTGATCTGAATGAGATTCAATTAGGTTCAAGGAAATCGTGCTAGCATTCGATTGAACCTAACGTTCTTCTTTTACTGTCACAAATAAGTTGTCCTGACTGAGCCAAAGAAGTTTGTGCTCAATCAGAGGCCTTCATATGGTCTAACTGGAGGTTGTCCAAGTTAGAGAAGGTTATCTTATTTTATAAGACATGACCTGCCATTTTTGGTCCTTTGACTTTGGTCAAAAGTTGACCTTTGACTGGTCAAATGTTGACCATAGACACTTTGACTTTTGTCCACGTGTCACGCACCTATTGGAGAATTGGTGGGGGCCTGTCCCCCTGCCAGAACCTGGCAAGGAGGAGGGTGCACGCCACCCTAGGCATGTGCCCAAGTTGGAGGCGCCTTGGAGTCCTTGTTGGATAAGGACTCCACCTCCCTTTTGGATTCCAATCAGAGTTCTACTAAGAATCCAGTTTGACTGATCTTAGGCGCCCTCTAAGGAGGAATCCAGGGGACTCTATTCCAACCAATCAAATTTAGATCTGATTTCACAAAGGGTTGTGATTGGTTGAGAGGAAGAGGAGTTGGATCACGCTTAGTCTATAAATAAGACCCTGCGCCCAACTCAGATTCCAATGCAATGCAATTAGAATAGAGATTTTCACGCCCCAAGGCTGCCTCTCCCCTCTTCCTCCATGCCTAAACTTATCCTCCTTCTCCTCTCCACATCCAAAAGAGTTTTGGATTTAGGTTGGTGCGTTCCAGATCAAAAGAAAGGCGATCAAAAGAAGAAGGCTGCACTGCTGCAAAGGACGACTGCTGATCTTCAAAAGGAGTTTTGAAGATCCTCCAGATCAGATCCAGATCTGATTTTTGGAGGAGTGATAGAGAAGAAGAGGATCTCCAGATCCAATCCGAGTGAATATCGATAGAGGCCAGGCGCTTGCGTGGCTAGATCCAAAACCTTCCGCTGCAATCAGGATCATCTATAGGGTAATAGGATTACCCAAATCAGGTAAATTAAATTTGATTTAATTTATCTTATTTTATTTTATTTATTAAAATAATAAGAATCAGATCTAAAATATATCAAGATCTGATTGGGATCAAGAGAAAAATTTTTGAAATATATCTCTTGATCTGATCTGATCTGGACGAACCTGGATCGGGAAATCAGGATTTCCCTTCATCCCTCTGATCTGAGATCACCATGGTGACTTGCAAGCAACTCACTGTACTTTGATGCTAGACTACCTATATTTCTAATATAGGTTCGAAAGATTTTTGGATATTGTCAAGTACTTGTGAAGTCAGTGTGTGAGTCAAGATGGGATTGATCACTCCTGATTAACTTCAAGAAGAGAATAACTCATATTTTAATTTAGCAAAATCTAGTCCTAGGTAATCCTCATGAGGAGTCACGAGATTTGTAAAATTTTGAGATACAATAGAAATGACTTGTATGAGTGTTAACAGTGTACTCGAAGTCATCTTGAGTATTATTGATCAAAGGAATGAATTATATGGTAACCATGGGCTAGGATTCTAAGAGTGTTGCTTTGCATACATTCGACCTATCCAGACGTTGAAAACCATTGCTAGATGGTTACTTTGATTGGTAAAAAAATTAGTTTCTATGCTATCAACTTAGGTTCAAATCTATAGGATTATACACATTAGAGATTGTAACCTAATCAGATGGTTAATCGATGATTGAGAATCATTCTTAGGTCAAACTATCAATATAATTAATGTTTGACCTAATGCAAGTGTTATAGGAGGATTGATTAGCATTAAATTTTTAACTAACTCAATTGGATTGAGCATTTGGACTGAGATCAAGTCTAATTGAATTAGATTTAATTAAAATTAGTTTAAACTTAATTAGATTAAGTTTAATTGGTTTATTGGATAAGCTAATTGTAAGAAAAAATAATTTCTAGTTGGACTAGAATTTATGTGCACCTAATTTCTAATTAAGTTAGAATTTAAATTAGATTTAAATATGATTTAAATCTAATTTAATTGAGTTTTTAGTTGGACTAGGATCATCAAAAATTTGGTTACATTTAATTTGATTTAAATTAGATTCAAAATAGTTTTGACTTGGTCAAATAAGAAAAGTCTTAGTTGGACTGGGACTCTCATTCATTCCTTATGCCAATAAAAGTCAATGCCAATATTTTATTTCTAGATCTTTATGTGATGTTCTCCATACTAATAAGAGCTTCTTCATGCACCAAATATCTAAAGAGATTAATTAAAATTTGATTTGATCAAATTTGATAAGTGGTTTGGTTTTATTTTCTTTTCAAAGAGTCCCAAATCTCCAAAATGCCTCCTTTCCTTATAGAATTTTTTCTCCATGCCTCTTTTTCTTTTGTGCACTTATTTTCTTTGGTTTTGCACATAGTTTCCTGATCTTCACAATCAAAAAATAAGGGAGGAGGCATCCAAGAGTTGGATGCCTCCTAGAACTCCTCCTTGGTCTTCTTTTAAGACAAGGTTTTGACCTAGTCTTCCATACAAAAAAGGGAGGATGCCTCCTATCAGGTATAGGACGTGTAAAATCTTAAAAAATTATGAAAAAATAGAAAAAAAGTAGAAGCCATGAGAGACTTTGGATGCCAAGTTCCATGAAGGAGAGACCTCATTAAGCCATCAATTGTTGATGTCTTGAAGAGAGAAAGATATGAGAAAAATTATTTTCTCATAGAGATTTATTTCTAATCCTTCTTTATTTATTCTTTATGATTTTTATATTATAAAAATTTAAGAGAGAGAGAGAGAAAGAGGGTGTGGGGATCTGTGCTCCAAGATATTGGGGTATAGTGATCTTTTTGGACATGATCTGATCATGTCCTGATGAGAGAAAGAAAAGAGAAGAAGGTCTTCTCTTAGGATTTATTTAAGAACCCTTCTTCTTCATATTTTGTAATATTTTTCTATAAGAAAAATTAGAGAGTGTGAGATCTAAAAACATGAGAAAAGTCTAGGGAAGAAGGTTTTTTCTTATCCTAGCATAAGAATATTTTCAGAACATCAATCGTCGATGTCCTGAAAGAGAAGATTTATCTTCTCTTAGGATTTTTTTCTAATGTATTTTAATTCTAATTTTTGAAAGATCTAAAAGTTGGATTTCTCTCTTATTCCTCCTCATATTCTTCATCTCTTGGAGTGTCCAAGAGATTCGAAGAATAAATTTTAGATTAACCATCTAGAGGGATCTGTGAGAAGCAAGCACTTTAAGCGGATCTTTGTTCGACGAACCTTCAATTTTATTGTAGTATCGTGTGGATCACTTATAGAAGCTAGACGCATGTGCTGCTCCAAAGGCAACAATGAAAATTAACCATGGAGTTCTCGACCCATGCAATATAAGAGATTTAATCTCTTCTCTCACCTAGATGTGATCTTGGTTTCAGATCTAGAATTATTTTAGATCTAGGATATTGATTTGATCAATACCAAATTTTTTTATTTTCAAATTTAGAATGTATTATGACATGTTATAGATCCAAGATATAGGGTTTAGTAATCAGATTACATACTTTTGTAAATTAAATAGTTTAATTTATAACTTTTGCTATGTTATTTTTCAAAAATATTTTAAAATTCATGCATGAAATCCTGAATATTTTTCAATAGTGGTATCAGAGCATCAGGTACATTTATAATATGATCATATTTATATTAAAATTAAATCTAAAAATAAAACTCTAAAGATTGCACATACTGCTATAAGATTGTCCTGCTGTAAGGTTTATCCCATACAGTGGAGAGGTTGTTCTAGTATGTGCTGATTTATTCTTAAATCATGAATAAATTAGATATGATCTAAGTAATTTTATAATTTATTTTTTAATTTTAAATTTAAAATTAAATAGATGTTAGATCTATTTTAGATTATTTAGATTAGATTTAAATAATATCAGATTGCACATACTACTATAAGATTGTCCTATTGTAAGGTTTACCACTTTTAGTGGAGAGATTGTTCTAGTATGTGATGACTCGAATAATCTAAATCATAAATATGTTAGATGAGATCTAAAATAATTTATGATTTATTTTTAAATTTTAAATTTAATTTTAAGTAATTTAAGATATGATCCGTATGATGTGTTTTATGTTTAGATCTAGATCCTCTTATTGCATATATTGATATATAATTTTATTTTGAATTTAGAATGTATGTGATATATTTATTTTATAAAATTTAAATTGAGAACTTACTTTCTGCAAAATCCTAATTTCGAAATCCTAGGATATGATCGAAACATTAAAATAAATTAGATCTAAAATCATATATTGAATATGTTTCAATGCAAATTATTTACTAATTTGAAAATATTTCAAATGATTAAGTTAGAAATTAGTTATGAGGTTCCATAAATCTAAACCCATAAGCTTTGAATGTAATTGAGAATTAAGTGATTGTTTAGGATATGGATTTATGATTTAAAGATCCTAAGATAATTTCATAAAACATGGATTAAAGGATAATGGGTTAGCTTTGATCAGGTCCTTAACTGGGTTAGATCTAGGGTTAGATTAAATATGAACTTAGTTAAGAAATTGATCAGACCTAATTAATAATTAATTAGAATTAGGTCATTTCTATCCATCACTTTAATAGTTATAGTTGATCAAAATCCATACATCTAACAAATAGATACTGATCATGGCTCAGTGGTCGAGCCCAAGTCTTTAGATAGACCAAATCAAAATTGATAAATTGATTGAAATCTAAGATAAGTCTAGTATCCTAGATAGGTGGCTTTTAATTAGTAGTCCACTTATCTGACCATTTCTGATGGTGTCTAAGGCAAGCCTTGGCAGACCCTCCCACCGATCTCACTTGACCAATATGGTTAATCAAGTCTTAATTAGGTTGCTCATTGACTCGTGCTAACCCATGTCACATAAAAAATCAGTGAGACTGATTTTATTCAGTGAGACTGATTTAGGTGTCCATGGACCGATATTGATCCTAGTCCTTATCAAAGACTTGAGAAGTTAGTGGAAGGACTTGACTTAGTGAAGTCAGTGGAAGCAAATTGGTCTATGTTTTTTCTATCCTTAAATCATAAATAATTTAAAATTTTCTAAAATTTTTTGATTCTTAAAATGATAAAGTTATGGAGATAACTGAGTCATAGCTTCCATTAAGGTGTTTAATAATGGGTCCATTAACTCAATGATCATTGAAGGCGCATTGGCCTGGTGCTTGTTAACTAACGAAAATATCATTCATCATATGATAACTTGAATGTGTCTCTCTAATGGTGGTTAGGTTGACCAACCATAGTTGGACTTAATCATTTATTAGTTAGATACACCAAGTATAGTCATGTTAATGGTTGGACCTAACCGGATCCTTACAGTGGAAGCCCTAGCCTACTGATTAGATTTATGAGGCAAAATTAAATTACTAAAAGTTGTTTGGAGAAATAATTGATTATGAACCTATCCTTAAATGTACATGGATTGACTAACCATAATTGGGCTTGTATGCAGTCTATGTGGATTCTAGTATCTACTAGAGAATTAAGATAATTTTTTGAATTGGAGGTAGAGGCTACCAATTTGAATAAAATAGTGGAAGAACTTTAAGACTAAAGTCCAAGTCTCTAGGCTTAATATAATTCATATACTTAGGTTATTGTTCTCTTTTCTCAAATTAAGGCTAAATTCTAATTGCTTCTATCACTATTAGACAGTGATGACTTATGAGACCCAACTTTGATAATTAGTATAGAAAGTTGATTTTGGTTCAGCAGTACGAATGGGTTCGTATTGGGGCTTCTAAGCCCAGTCTAAAAAATTAGTCCAAAATTGATCCAAATCAAATATAGTGCTTCTACTGCTAGAAGCAGAATCATAGGAAGAACTGTTTTGCTTTCCTTGACCATAACAGACTGAACAAGAGAAAGAAGCAAGATTTGCTTATCAAGGATGTTATATGATAACATCTTAAAATTTTTCTATTTAAAATTATGCTACCTGGGTATTGGATACCGGTAGTCCTATGCAATTTGTTGTAAGGATTATAGATAAGTGAAATATTTGAAAATGATGAGAAATATCTAAACATTGGGGATGGAAGTCTTGTTCCAATTCTAGCTTTAGAAATTATCAAGCTTATTTTCAAAAGATGTCATTTTGAGTGATTGTTACCATTGTTCATTATTTATGATAAATGTGATCTCTGTTGGCCTTTTGGTCAGAGATGGTTATCATTTATCAATAAAGAAGATTATTATGATATTATTATGAATAATATTACAATAATACATGGATAATAAAGAAAGATTTTAATTTAACATTTATTATATCCACATCTACTTTAGGTATTTAACTGAAGTATAAGCTAATCAATGTAGATAACTATTTTTTCATATAATACAATTTAGGACAGATTCTAATGAATCTAGAATTGGTTCTATGGTGTTCTTATTCTCTCAGACTATCTCTCATAGTATATAATCAATGACTATTGACATAGAAAGGTAGATAAGAAAAAACAGTTTGTTAGGATTTATAGTAGCAGAAAATAAAAAATAAGCACTTTATACTGATTTAAATCGCATTAGTGATGAGTTCACATATTGGACTTATGTTGTTGTGGAATCTCATTTGTCGTTTGAGTTATATGAGTAAGTATGAGTACTAATGTTATCTTTTTAATGAGGAATGAAGCGTCTGTGCCCAGGATAATATTTGTTTTACATACTGATATTACTCATACATAGTGTATATATTATTATTATTTATGTTGAATCCCTCTATAGTTTATGTTTAGATAAGTGATCTAAACTAGCATATATAATATTTTACTTATATGGATCGACCTATGATCTTCTCATATGGTGTTATCTGGGTGCATTAACTAGACTCTGAATGAATCTTTTTGTGAATCATGCTCTCACCAGTCATTAGTGAGTTGCGATTTATAATAGTCTCGCATCTATAAGAAAAATCAACATGCGCTCGATAAAGAGGGTATAGACCGACATTATCGCATTTTATTTAGATTGTGTAGTAGGTGTGATATTGCACTAATCCTAAGGCACATATTTCGTGGTGAACAACATAATCTACAGACGTAGAAGAATGATTATATTTGGGATTACATCTACCCTTTATTTACAAGTGTTATACTCTCCTTTAGTCTCGATAGTGACTCAGTGCACATCTGAATCGGATGATTATGGAGACAACACGATAGACACTTTTGTTGAGCCATGGCTTTTCTAGACTATTTGCGCGACTGAATAGCGATGCAGTTACACACATTTATCTAACAAGAGCCATGTTCTGTATCTTTATCAGTAATGTGACTGAATGCTTCATTTGTGATACCTACTACTTTTTTCTAATGTATGATAGATTATTCACTCATCTAAGGTATGTTAGTTGTCTATTGTCATAAGATTCCAATAACAGGTACATCAATTGGATTGGAGCATGCAGTTTTATGGACTATGAACCATAGCTCTCACCTTTCGCGCAACTTTTTCGTGTGATTATTGTGTCCGTCAGTATACATAAGGGTTTGAATACAGATATAACTTTGTAAGAGGTTTACTTGGCTCCTTAAGGAAGGTATATTTGTACTGTATATATTATTTACCCTATCCATCGCTGAAGATAACCTATAGAAGATAGGAGTTTCTATACAATATATTCAAAAGCGCTGTTTTTCCTTTTCACTGTGAGAAGAGCAGATCATCCTTTTAAGAGATATAGATAATGCTTCTTATCATAGTCTGACATGCTGCTGATAAAAGTTATATCGCATTGGTAGAACAATAAAACCGAGATGAAAATTCGTAGGTATACTCAACACATTATCATACAATCACGGGACTTGCATAAAACTAAGTATTTTTGTTCACGTTCCACATGAAATCCGTAACAGACTCTTCATTACTAAAAGCTAGTTACTCTTTTTTTATAATAATAAATTTTTGATTAAGTTGAGACATAACAAGAAAAAACTTTGCTCAGTGCCTCAGCCAAAGTTGGCCATAGATTTGTTCGGATACGTGGATATTCTCTTACATAGCTTCATGAGTTTTGTGGTGGTTGTAGCTTGCCGCTTCATAATGCGTAGTGCGAGATGGTCTGGCAGATATGTATACAACATATAAAGGATTTAGAATCAGGGAATATATTAATTAGGGAGATGGACTATGGACTAACGAAATTGGTATCTGCACACCGCTGAAGAGAGATTAGCTTAGTACTCTTCAGTTGAAATAATTGAACTCATAATTGTCTGATGAGATTACCATGAAAATTCCAAATAAGTGATAGTGTGTTGACTATATCGCATCTAGTAATGGCATATTAATTCATCTTCTCGGTTATTGAGACAAAAGACTTTATGAGAAAACGCGAGCAGATCGCTCACCGAAGAAGCTTAGTCAAAGACCGGGTCAAAAGGGTGAGATGTAATAGTGACGCCTTTTTTACAAGGCTCTCGCATTCGTGGATGTGACCGACTCTATTCTGGATGCATCTCGGTTGTTTTAGGGAAACTATACGATTGTTATGGCAATTATTAGTGTTTATTTTGTATGAAACAAAGATAAGAACCCTAAGCTTTTTAAAGAGTAGTAAAGGGGTGGATCAAATATATTACTGAGTAATAGTAATAATAATTCGTAATAGATTACTTGATAATGGTAGATATAGGAATGAAATTTTCTTAATCGAAGAATTGTAGATACTTCAAACATCAGAACATGTAAAGGAAGCTACAATAGACTATTTAGCTAATTCACATACTTCATTCAATATCGCGAGTGAATTTAGAATCAGAGATTATATTGGGTAGAGAAGGGATGTAACATGGAACTAGTGGTGGTAAGCTTCGTTAATAATGGTATGTTAGGTAGCTTAAGAGCTAATGTGTAGCTGGTATTTGTATTCTAAGTAAAGTTGATAGCTGGGAACTATAGTGAGCTAAAGCATGAATCACTACCTATAACTGGAGTATTTATTAGAAAGATAGATTAACTAAAGGTTAATTACGATGACTATACTCAAGTATTATGTAGATAGAATTACTAGACTATAGTTAACAAATCTGTTGACGGTATAGTGATATAATTATAATTAATTCGTAATCAGAAAAGAGAAAAATAGTATAACGGGAGTTCACAATAATCCGATTAGATTGGCTCCTAATACAACATGTGCACTGAGTATTCTACTATAGGTAAGAGAGTGATCTATCAGCAGGATATTATGTCTCTATTTTACCTCGTATTTATTTCGATTATAGTAGAGTACATCAGTGAAGAAATATATGAATCGACAATATAATCCAGCTATACGCTATAGTTGATGTTTGTGTAGTGGCTTTATGGCTATAGGTTTCATTTATAGTAGGAATATTCGAAGAGTTTGGACTCATTCTCTCTACCACAGATTGTGTCTATAGTCTACTTACTGATAGCATTGCAAATTCGTCGATCAACACTATCCAATGCTATAAGAGTAACCAAAGGACCAGTCGATCACTTTTCATTTGACCATCATAATTTCACTTGATTTTAGATCAGTGTGATGACGGTTGGATATATTTGAAAAGATTGGATGGATCAAAGGAGAACTGTGACTGACTCCATCAGTTGTAGACTGCACTTAAACTGCGTGTCAAGAATATTAAGCGATTCATCATTTTAAATTTATGGAGAACACACAATTAGTAGATAGATTTGGGTATCTATATATTTGAGCTATCAGAGTAAATCTCTGTGAGGACTGGCGTGTATCACTTATATATCTGGGTAATTTAGTTGTTGCACACATAAACTTATGAACTATACTTAGAACTATGCCAATCATCTAAGTTAGAGATACAGTTTGATTGGAATTATCGATAATCTTAGCTTTTCCACCTCAGGCTGTGAATGTTTATCCTTAAATACCTATATTAGTATACGTATATGATGCGTTCTTAACATTTATATATAGAATGGAGTTTCTATAATTACGTCTTCTTAAAATAATCCTATATCAAATTTTATAGTGAAGTTGTAGAGTTGCACTATTCTTTCCTATCCATAACCAACTTTTGGTTCTAGTGCAAACTTTGTGTGACAACGAATGGTGACAGATTTGCCTTCATCGGGCTATTGATTTCGTGATATATTATGTAGTCTGAGCGGATTACGATGAATGATGATAGTATACCTTCAGAAAGGCACATGAACAAATCCATAAACAAATTACTCCTCTGCTACTTTATGTGAAGAACGTATTAAGCTGAGTATCACGAGTGAGGTCAATCCGTCTTTGTATTTTCTCCTTTTCTCAATCTTTCTAGTATAATCAATGTGACTCATTGTCCTGCAATAGCACTCCGGAGGTAGGCGTTACATATTGAGAAGACAGATACAACCCATTTGGTACACTGCTCTAAACGCAATCCTTAACGCTAGTCTTAAGGTGAGATTGTAGGAGTACATTCTGACTGAATGTGATCAATATAGTACTCTATCTATCAAGAGTGGTTTAGCTAAGACCAATGGGTTGAACTCAACCTTATAGTGTTCGTGTCCTGGGCATCTGAAGCACTTTTACGTTATAATGTAAACATTTGCTAGGCAACAATGCACTTATACTTTGGTGCCGAAACTTCATTGTGTCTCATCTGATATATTTTTATATATGAAATTTTGGAAGAATTTTAGGTAATCCTATGATCGTATCAGAGGATATTTAGTGAAAGTTCGGATATGTGTCTAGTCAAGAGAATTAGCGAGATTGACCGAACCACTTTGTGAATTTGGTACGCTAGGAAGATCAGAAAATTCATGAACTTCTAGTGATTATGTGTTGCATATTTTATGTAATAAACTTATAAGTCTTGTGTCATAGGATTGAAGCACTTCATGGTGTATGTGGATCGTATGGTTCCTTCGGATAGTTTTTTGTTAATAACTTTCTTCGACTGATACACACTCATAGTGCAGACTCGCGACATATTTTCGCTCAAATGGTTGGAAGCATAAGTTGATTGGATTCTAGCATACTATGAACACGTCTGCTTTTGATTTTCGAACCATATTTACTGGGCTCCCAAAATTTAGGGATGAATGATACATGGTTTCAATTCAGGTAGCAAATTGGATCAAGTTAGTGTGATTATCATAAGATTATAATTTTGCATTTTAGTCAAGTAACATTATCTGGTAATGACTAACATCACGAGTTGAAATAGAACGACGTAACACCATATTGCTAAGATCCTGTGTTGATACTTATAAATTGTCGTATTTGTGATACACTCGAAGATTGAGAAGTTTCACATTATGCATATCCTCAGCTGTAGAGTATAGGATCTATGGTAGGGATGGGTCTACTCATATTACGTTAGAAATGGTTGTGATATCCTTAGAGAAGAGATCCTCCCTTATATGGTTGTATGATTGGTAACTGTATATATCTAATTTGGAGAAAGCCGTATTCTTAGGTTCAAACTATCTATGATTGTTAGTTTCCTACCTGATACTCGAAGATGAGAAGAAATAGTACTGTATGATTTATTAAAAGCAAGGAAATTCTGCATGCGATTCGATCTACAGTAATTTGGCACTCTGATCTAAATTAAAATAAGCTTTTATTACAAATCTATGATTGAGCATTGCTATTGAGGTTCTGGTTGCTTTTAGAACTTATGTTCTTCTTTCTAAAAAATATAGATTTATTAGCTAATTGGTAATTAGTTTGAAGATAACTTTTAATTTAGCATTAGTTTAAATTAATTTTCATGAGTCTATAGAGGCCAAACGTTAGTTAAATAGAAAATGTCTTAGGGATAATAAGGATTCTTTTGAGGCATCTCAACTCTTCTAATAATTGATGATTATGAATATCATATAAAATTAATTAATTAGATAATTATATAATTTATAAACTCCTAACTTATATTGAGATTGTTTCTAGTTGGACTTACAAGCTAGGTACTAACAATAATATGGTATAATCTTTATTATTTAATTATTGATTTAATACATTTAGGAGTTTAAAATATAAGTTTTGAATATATAGACCTAGGGTCATAGTGAACTAACAAGTAAGAGTCTAATCTCATACACGTTGTGTACTTCATAATTCTCTGCAGATGTCCTTCCTTGCGCCAATAAAAGTCATGCCCCTATAAGAGTTTGTGATCATGTCATTATGAATCTTTTAGTTATTGATATGATATCAGATGCTCGTTAGAAGATTGATCATGGGATAGCTTATAATTAAAATACAAGCATCGCCTAGACAATAAACAGCACAATATCTAAATGATATAATGTATATTGTAGAATTTTCGAGAATGTGTTGATGTCAAATTGTGAGTATAGATGGTATAGTATTAAGTGTATTGATTATCCACTATATTGATAAAGAGTCCTAGTCTCTCGCCAACATAACAAACACTTTCTATTTGATACCTTAGAAGAATTTTCAGTATTACCACATTAGCTTATTTATTTATTTTTGTGAGCTAACTAATGTTAAATATATCTTTGGTTTTATTTTGTGTACACATCATGTGTTATTTTTGAATGGACATAACTTAAAACATTAAGTTTACAAGTAGTTATCTTCTAAAAGATTATAAGTCCATGAAGGCAAACTCGGCCAGAGTTGGAATGCCTCCGTAAACCTCTTGTCTTGATATCCTCTTAGTCTACAATAGCTAGATTTTGACCTAGTCTTCACTACCATAAAAGAAGGAATGCCTCCTTAGCAGGTTTAGGACATATAAAACTGAAAAACCGTTAATATAAAAAAAAGAAGAAAACGAGAGAGTCATATGACGCAAATGTGAGCGAGACACTTGGATGCACAGTGTTTACAGCTAGTATGGAGTAAGCATATGAACATACTATATTAAGGGTTAATTAAAACTTATTATAAATTTATTTGTATGATATGGTAGAATAGAGTAAGATATATAATAGTAGAAAATTATTAATTTCTTCTTAAAAGGATTTTATTTCTAATCCTTATTTTTTTGGTTTATTCTATTTATTGATTATTTATCGATATAATTATAATAATCTGAGAGTAAGTATAAGAGAAATAATGATAGGGTGTGGAATAATTAGTATAATTTACAATAATATTTAGGTAACATAGTGATCTTTTTGTATAGACATGATCGTATTCATTATATATCTTCTAGTATGGTAAGAAGGGTAAAAAGGAAAATGTGTAGTGCTCTTGCTATCGCGATATTATTAATGGATGTACTATAACATTTGTATTACTCTAAAATTTTAATTTACTATTGATATAGTAATACATTTATTTTTTGTTGATTCAGAATAAAATTAAGATGAGTCGATTGATGTTACATAGAAAATCTATGATTAAATTATGAGTGTAGTGGGAAAAGACAACTCGAGGAGAAGGTTCTTCCCTTTGTTGCTTATTCTGTCACAGTAAAGATACATTGTTTCATGGCATACATATAAATCGTCTCAGAATGTGCATCTACGCTTTAAGAATGGATACATGAGTCTAAACTTAATGGAGTGTTCTCTTATTACGATAGTAGTGGTTTACTCTACACTATCTATGTTTGTTTTCATAGGGTATAAGTAATAATGCACCCAATTGTGTATGAGATCTCTTCTAAATTATTATAATCACTCGCAATAAATTGTTCCTAATTATACATAGCTTAGGTGATACCAAAGAATCATGTATGTGGAAAAATGTATTAATAGATGTTTACGTTACATACTTATAAATAAGTCTAAAAACAGACTACCAAGTATGTAGATAACTGATTGTGATTAAGAGTGCTGATACTACATATCTCCCTTTATATTTGCAGCGGATCTTCATTCGACGATCTCTCTCTTTGCACAAGATTAGGGTTTCCAAGACTTATCACTTATAGTTATGTATGCTAAGAATATTTTGTGGGAATACTCTCATTCACTATATAGACGAGTCGGATTTTACTTGTCACTCAGATCTATGTACTATCAACTGCACACATTCACAAATTAATTCAATTCTAACCGAAGTTCTCGACCGGTGCAAGATAAAGTTTGATTCTTCTCGTCATGTCTACAACCTCATAACTTAATTGTTGGTGGAGATTTCAGATCTAGAATCATTCTAGATCTACACGGGTTATCTGGTGTAGTTTGGAGTATTACTTAAGCCTTTTGATTTATCACATATGCGTGGAGGGGTATACACAATCGCTTTCTAATTATGAATCCTAATATAATAAACTGGTACGAGAATTTATATGTTAACGTAGTATTACATTGTATAAGATTACATACGTAATTTTATATGTTTAAATAGGGTTTTAAGAATATTTTATACTTGTGTCTCGTGCATTATTTTATTTTAATAAAGATATTGTATAGGAAGTTCAATTGCTATTGTATAGTTCCTGCATAATATTTTATCTAACACAGAGCAGATGAATACAATATTAGGTACCTATTAATATAGCACTATATTAGTATTATATCACAGTCAGAGGATATTAAAATATATTGATTATGTATGTATTGTAATTACATAATTAGTGTTGGTGAAGTAATTTTTTCTTCTTTTAATATTTAATAGATGTATGTTGGTTTATTTGTAGTTTATATAAGTCTTACTTCTTAGAATAGCGCAGTCAATGGATTAACGTAACAGTTTAGATATTTTAATAATACCATGGAGCAAGGCTCTTCAGAAGAATCATTTATAGGGCTCATCTCAAAAATGAGTATATCTTCGATTAAGTATTGTAGGGATAAGGAGAAGGTGTAGATCATCACTGACACTCGCGCTGAGTGATACAAAAAACTTAGCGATCAAATAGGGTCATGATGCCAAGGTCAACGTCAACCAAACGGATCTGCAGTCTTCAACTGATTTGGATTTTTGGACAAGAAACTAATAATTTTCAAATATAATATAGCCAATGATCAGTATGAAGAGCTTTTTAGAGAGTGTGCATATAAAATATAAGATCGAGTCTCCTAGAATTCATTGCTTTGCTCTCTCTCTATAATTTAGGATAGACTAGTATGGCAGATCTGAGATAATCATTGTGCTTTATGTTGCACTTAGATACTCAAATGGCATAAGAACTTCGAAGTATATATATAAAGTCAGCGAATAGCTACTAGGAAAAGTAATCAATGAATAGAATATGTATTTGATACCTCCTCATTTATAACTCGTTAATATTTTCTATTATATAGTGCAATATTATATTATTTATATACATGATTTTTTCAATTAGAATATGATAGGTTAAATAATTAACTCAATTTCATAATGTTTATTTAAATTTTAATTATCTGTTCTATTTTTCTATATCAATAATAAATTTCACTCACTTTATGATCTCCATGTTCTATCAAAAAGCATTGGTAAAGGATAATTTGAAACCGTCCTAATTCGATAATTCATGAAATAAATATAAACAAAGCTATACATCCTCTGAAAGAGCAACACACTTATTTATAATAATAGATGGATTGGCGGAGGACGATGCTGTTCGTATTTGTCGTCCTGATGTCAGTAAAGAGATCTTGTTCATTATTGGTTCTTTGAGAGGGGACAGTAATTATATACACTCATCCTATATCATATATTATGTTAATTACTAATTTAGATTAGTCATATATACGAGAATTTGTATATTATGATATACCAGATTTATCACACTCTTTACTTTATTTTGCAAGTATATTCTGCTATTATTAGAGCTGCATGAGCATCTCTATCTATTCCTCATATATTGGGGTCGAAGAGCTACCTGAAACATAGGTGAGAATTTATATGTTTCTTTCAAAATTTTTAGCATTTTATAAATTTGATATATATATATATATAGATATATATATATACGCGCGCGCGCGGGGTCTCATGCTAGAACATGCGGTAACAATACGCTAATTAAATGGGTATATATAATAAGTGCAGTACTTGTGATTTGTTTTTAAGTCATTCATCTTATGCTTCTCTGGTTGGTCAATTTAACTTGTACTTTCAAAGCTTGAACCAAGATAGCTGTTAGTCTAAAACAGGTGGCGATGGGTCCTTGAATTGGAGTCGGAAGTCTAGAACTAAATCCATAGGCCTTGGATTGGATTCGTGTAAAACTACACCCATATTCTTTCTACTTCAATCAAAGCAAAAGGAGACATGCAGTGGCATCAAATCCTAGGACAGCGGGATCAAATTATCTTCCATTGAGAGTTTGCTTGCACTGTTATCGGTCATAGCATGTTACTCATATTTGCGTACTGCTGCGGAAGTCATGGTCCCCAGGGATACCACATTCCATGTTGAGTCGCTCCAATGCACAAGAGCTGAAATGCATACACAAGATTTTTTTAAAAAAATCTGAAAGGATTTTTCTTTTCCCTTGCCATTTGGTTGGCGCTAATAGAATTCACTTATTATGCTATGACATATTGAAAGGCCGCTTGACTGTTAGAATGGTTGTTATATTAGACTTATCATACATTCCAAACACAACAGCCTTAAATGGATGGATAACTTTTTAAATGAACTTAATAATATGTATTTTATTTTATTTATCTTCCTTGATCATTAATTAAAGAGTGAATATATACTATAACGTCTTCATAGTCTATCTTAATTTTTATTGATACTACAGCTTAGCACGTCTGGTTAAACAATGATATTTTATGATCTCCCAATCTGGTAGAATAATATTTTATTATTTTGTAAACACATCCAATTACCGGATATGCACATGTATTACTTTTTTGTGTTAAAGAAAAGAATTAATGAGTGCATTATATCTATTAAGACTAGGAATGGTATAATAAAATCAGTTTTCTTGAATCATATGATTCGCAAAATTCCTTTGTATTGCCTACAATGGTTGGTTTCTGTTTTCATGAACTCTGGAAGACTTCAAATGAGATGTAGATCATTGTTTTATAGAATTTAGATTTGCTATGCAAAAATCTTTGCAGACTGATTCATGAAAGCATTTAAGATTATGAGTGAACTCTAGAATGATAGTGGTGGAAGTAGACAAGGTATATAAAGTTGCATGCGGAGCATTTCTATACCTGAAGTACAGATAATGGTTCCTCTGCTGGCTTCAAAGGCAGTGTCCTTGTTCTTTGGGTAATTAAGAATCAAGTAGAAGAGTCTTATTTTAACTTTTATTTCCCAAAATAACTTGTTAAATTAATGGTGAGTTTGGAATCAAAATATTGCATGTCTTACAATATCAGAGCCATTAATTCCACAGTCCGAAATTTATGGCACAGTTTAGAATCAAAGTACTGCATGTCTTATGCATTGTATACTCTCATTGTTCATGTGTCATAGGTCATTAGTATTTGTTTGTTAAAGTATGTTATATCTTAGTTTTCCTTTCGTCATCGGTTATTGCACAAAAATTAAAGATAATCACACTGAAAACTGGAAGTAAGAGTTGCTATTTCTTTTCTTATCTTTTCTTGTTTGCTGTTGGTTTTTTTGTTAGTAGAGCTGAATCTTGGGTGGAAAAACACGAAAGCTGAAATGCTTGGGTATTTAAATTATTTGTTGCTCTTTGAGTTTTCAAGTGAAAAATCAACTCTCTTTCATGACAGTTATATATTCTTTTGGGATGTGGGTGGTCAGACCATCAGAGACTAAATCTACAGGACATATCAAATAAGGGTCTGCACGCTATCCTGGTTTTAAGTTCAAGAGTGAAGTCCCATTTAGTAATATCATTGTCAATTACTCAGCTGATGATGCCTGTTTTGATATGATGGTTTGATGCTTGGAAGAGTTGATCTTTTATTATACGGAACTTTAATAAGATTGAGTTGGTTTAATATTGAACTATTGACAAAAACTATAGCAAGCAGCCAGAGTCAAAGGGCATTTGGAGTTCCGAGTGAGACTGCGTCTGAAGTGTGGAGTTGTCTCCATTAATACTTATAGATTTTATCATGGCCCTATCATGCATGTATCATGATACTTATAGATTTTATTGAAACTCTTAAAGTTTATTAATTAAAATGTATGGATTATATATTTTATAAAATTTATATTTTCTATAAATGGATGAGCATGAGAGGGAGCCCGATGGCTGTTTTATTACTGACGAGTCAAGAGATATATATATTTATACTCATTTAGTACAACAATTTATAATTTTATTTTTAAGTGTAAAATTAATACATATTATTTTATTAAATATGAGAAAGCTTCATCTCTTGTTGCGAAGCATATCAGCAAGTTCTTAGCATCTATGAAGGCTAGTCGTGTCAAAGCTTAGGTGATGACAGAGCTGCTAGACTGGATCATTATGATCAAGTGAGAGATTATGGAGTTAGAGTCACCCCCACTCAGTTATCTAACATGCGTTGATATACTAAGGATGCTAAAGAAAGCTTTAGGGATGTGGATTCACAACTACAAAAAAGGGCTACGACAGTGGTTTGTAACCACTGCCGTAGCCCAAAAAATCGCTGCCATAGATTATGGCAGCGGTTTTCTAATCGCTGCTACTACGTCCGTTGCCGTATCTCTATGGCAGCGGTTGTTTGAACCACTGTCATAGATAGCCTATTGCAGCGGTTTATAAACCGCTGTAATAGATCGACCTATAGTAGCGGTTATGTAATTGCTGTCATAGTTAATTTATAGCAGCGGTTACATAACCGCTGCCATAGATAATCTATAGCAGTAGTTTCTTAACCGCTGTCATAGGTCTAATGCAGTGGTTGACACCGTTTGCATCAGGAACCTATGGCAGCAGTTGGTACGGATATGATAGTGGTTATAACATCACTGTTGTAGATCTTGAATAATTAAAAAAATAAAATTTTTATTTTTTTATATATTTTATCTGATAAATATAGATATATAATACAAGAAAATATAATAAACATAAAAATTATTCTAAAATGCTAAAATTTTATTATCAAATAAAAATTATTATAATATTTTTTTAAAAAAATAAAATACATCAAAAGTCTCCTCTAAATCTACATCATCATCTTTGTCGTCATCATCGGGAGCCAGAGTTGGAGCCGAAGTTAGAGTTAGAGCCGGAGCCAAAGTCGGAGCTAGAGCTGAGCCAAAGTCGGAGCTGGAGCTGAAATGCTGGCCAACATATCATCGAAGCCCGTGACTCCAAAATATGCACTGAGCATCGACATCATGTCTCTCACGATGCCCTCCAGATGAGATGCACGCTTCTCAGCCCGATCTGCTCCGCATTGCACAGCATGATCTGCCCATGCCAACGCCTCCTCAAGCTCCTCTTGACTAACAACATCAGAAGTTTATGAGGAGATGCTCGCTTCGGATCAGTAGCTCGTTGGTGTGTGTTCGAGCTTGCATCGGATCCTTTCAGAGTGCTCAGGCCCCAAGACTTGAGACAAATGGTCATGAAGCCCAGAGGTATCCGGGCCCTCGCTTGCGAACGCATTTAAATGATCCTATAATTATAAATTAAAATAAAATTTTATAAGAAATACTATAATACTAATCATATATACTAATATATTTAATACTTACAAAAATATGCCCAAACTGCGGTATTCATCGGCCTACCCGTCTTGTCCGTGCAGCTGGATCGAAAGATCTCGCTACGGTTGGGCATCACTCCATCTCTCATCAGCTATAACAAAGAATAAATTTATCAAAAAAATAATAAAAAATATAAATTTAATTTATCTAGTAAGATTTAGAATTAATTACCTCTCTATGCACACGACTGACCATAGACTCGCGGTTTAGAGTGTGCGTATACTCTTGGGCTGCATAGTTCTTCCAGTTCTGACGAAGGATAGTCTAATAAATATTTAAATAAATAATAAATATTTAAAAATATTTAAATAAAATTTTAAGCGTATTGAAAAATTTAAAAGTTAAAAATTTTACCTTGAACTCCTGGCTCCTCTAGTGTCTAACCATCCTTTCCCACTGACTCGGAGGACAGTCCTGTATCCAGGAAACAAGCTCCTCCAGAGTGTCTCGTTGGTGCTCGAGCCATCTTCTATAGAGCTCGACCTTGTAACCTCGGTACAAGTCTCCGATCTTCTTCAGTCGGGCATCTCGAGCCCTCTCATGATCGAAAAAGTCGTACCTCCTCTGCACAAATTTATCAAAAATTAGTTACAAAATTATTCTAATCAAACATATATAGTGTAAACATATAAAATGTATAAATATAACTAAGATGCACGTACTTACTCATATCTCCTTCCATACTCAGTCCCTGATGGCAGTATCCATCAAGCGCCAGTCTCTGAGCTCTACGGAAATGATGTCCAACTCATAAGCACTCCAAAAAAGGAATGCATCTCCTGCACGATCTCCCCTACTGGCCTTCCCTCTGCATCATAATAGACCATCACCTGATGCTGGTGGTTCCACACGTGTGGGACAGCAAAATATCCAGCTGGATGATGCACCTACAATGCAAATACATTATGTAAATATACAAGTGTATAAATACTATATAAAAAAATTATGCTAATATAATAAAAATATATACTTAGATGCTTGCGTAGTAGCATGTGCCTTAGATATGGACGACGGTAGAGGCTCAGCTACCAGTGGAGTAGATGCCGCCGATGGAGTAGATGCCGCCGATAGAGTAGATGCCGATGGTGGAGGTCCCTATGCAGCCAATGTCGAGTGGACGGAGTATGCTCCGACTACTTCTCGGATGCTGAACTGCACGTAACCCATCGAGGGGCAGGGGTGAAAGCTAGATGGTGTTTTGGTGCCATCGTGATCTGCAACGTTAATGAACATTAATCAATATAACATGTTGAACAATAATATTAGTATAGCATCAATAAATAGTCTCTAATATGTATACTAATCAATTGACGGGTCTATCGTTATGCAATGCAATAAACAAAAGCAATAAGATATAAACATCTAAAAAATATTATACAATAAATTCTATAACATGAATTACATGAATCCAACTCATCGACAGATCTAGTCCATAGTTGTCGACACGGCACAGCCTAAGGCTACCACCACGACATGGCCTAAAAACTATGGCATGCAGATAATTATAATATTTATAAGAAATATTTATAATATTTATTATAAATATTCTATAAATTATTATAAATGTATATGATTAATAAATAATACTATAAAATTTTAAAAAAATTATACTTGTGGCTATAGAGAGCGGGTCGCACCGAAAGCTCCTAGGGTCGCCGACGACGATGCTAGAGGAGGACGATGGTACTAGAGGTAACCTATGAAACAAAAGTAAGATAGTGAGATAGAGAAGAGAGAAAAAGAGGAAAGAGAGAGGGTCTGGGTGGTCGAAGATGGGGGCAGGGGGAGGGGGAGCATAGTGACGAGGCCAAAGAAGGCCTCGCACTCAATCGGGAGAGGGGTTAGAATGGTGGTGGTGGTGGGGGGGGGGTGGTGAGATTTCATGGGGGCCAAAAGAGGGTAGAGTGGGGCTCGTCGGAAGGCGAGGTTTGGTTTCACACAGGGGTCGGAGGAGGATAGAGTGTGGGGGAGGGGTTTCATAGGGGGCCGACGGAGGGTCGAGGATGGATGGGGGTTTGTTGGAGGGAGGTTTCATGGGGGCCGAGGGAGGGTCGGATGGGAGTTTGCTGAAGGGAGGGTTCGCTGGGACCGAGGGAGGGTTGGATGGGGGGGATTTCGTGGGGGCCAAGCGAGGGTGGAGGGGGGTTCGCGGGGGGCCAAGGGGTCGGATAGGGTTCGTCGGAGGGGGGATTTACTGGGGGTCGAGGGAGGTCGGATGGAGGGGTGGGCCGGGTGGGGCATGGCGGGGAGGCAGCCGGGATGGGGGGCCGAAGGGAGGGGGAAGGAGGGGCGGTGCCGACCGAGGGGGGAGGAGGGGCGACGTCGGCTAGGGGGAGGAGGGGCGACACCGACCGGAGGGGGAAGGAGCATCATTGATGATGAAGAGGAGGAGAGAGAGAGATCGAGCGTGCACGGAAGGAAAAAAAATTTGAAAGTTTTTAACCTAACCTACGGCAGCGGTTATTGAACTGCTGCCATAAATCTACTACAGCGGTTATCCAAAACCACTGCCATAGATCTACGATAGTGGTTTTATAACCGCTGCCATAGATCTATAGCAGCGATTTTTGATAACCGCTGCTATAGATTGAAAATATTTTTTTTTATTCTTTCTCTAAATATTATATAATTTTAAAATTTAATGCCCATCTTCATCATTCATTATCTAAATAATTATCATTAGAGTGTTATTGCAAAAGATCGGCTCGATTCGATGATCTTAGCTTCGTCGATCAGAAAAATTTGATTTCGACGATCATGAATAATGATGTGATGATCTGATAGATGGAGACCTCCGATGAATCCAAAAACTTACAACGATGATCTCGATGATGTTTGTAGCATACTATCAAAGTTTCACTTCAATCGGATATCGTTATCATGGTCAATTTAGTACAAAATGATTTTGATCGTTAAATTAGAAATAAGTGATCAAAGGGTTAAACGACATCCGATTATGAGATAATTTTTTAGTTAAATGATCTTTGTTAATTATAATTTTAAATATTTTATATGGTGATGATAGTAAAATTTAAATTATTTTCATATAAATTATTAATGTTAAGTAGATATTGCAAAAGCATGAGCATAACCAGTGAAGTTTCAGAAATGTTATTAGGAGATGTATAGTTTTAGATCGTTCTTTATCTCATGAGTTGAATTTTATAATCACCACCATAAAAAATGACTAAAGTAGTAGCCAAGATCATTTCTAAAAAAAATTATCTCATAATCGGACACCGGTTGGTCCTTTGATCATTCATTTATCATTTAACGGTCGAAACTAACCTATACTAAATTGACCAAGATAACGATATTCAGTTGAAGTAAAACTTTGATAGTATGCTACAAACATCATCGAGATAATCATTGCAGATTTTTAAATCCATCGAAGATCTCCATCTATCAGATCATCGCATCGTCGTTTATGATCGTTGAAATTAAATTTTTCTGATCGACGAAGCTAGGGTCATCGGATTGAGGTGACATTTTGCAACGATACTCTAATTATAATTATTTAGATAATGAACGATGAAGATGGATATTAAATTTTAAAATTATATAATATTTAAAATATATATATATATAGCAGCGGTTACTACTAACTGCTGCTATAGGTCCGACTTATGGTAGTGGTTACAATGAACCATTGCTATAGATCGATCTATAGTAGTGGTTTTTAGAAATTGCTGCTATAGGTCCGACCTACGGTAGCGGGTTTTGATAACCGCTGCTATATGTCGGACCTATAGCAGCGGTTGGAAAAATCACTGCCATAGGTCCAACTTATAGCAGTGGTTAATAAAAATCGTTGTCGTAGGAGTTATAGCAGCAGTTTCAAAAACCACTACCATAGTATGCGATGCCATAGGCCATTTTTGTAGTAGTGATTTTCATATAGCTTGGATGGAAGTATGGACGAAGGCTATGAAATAGAGCTATAACATGCTGATAGCCTTCATAAGGACTCAGATTGAGCAGCTGCCATCTGCATTATAGACTTTTGTGGACTCTTCTAGGATGCATATGTTACTATATTTTTATTTTTTTATATTTAATCATTTAATTTATTTTATATTTTTTCATATTCTCAACTAAAATAATAATATCTTTATTGTAGGCTCTCGATGGTTCTAATAGTCATAGAGACAATGATGATCATGCACCTCCAGATCATTGATAATCCAATGTCTATATAGATATATTTGAAATTTTATAGATTACTTTTGCTTATGGGCTGTGGGTTGTACTTGATAAACATGATAAACAATGTAATTATCACTTTATTATGTTATATATGGAGTATGTTGGTATTTGAATTTTATTATAAATTTTAAAAATTATTGAATATAATATTATGTAGTATTTCTATGACTATATTGGTGTTTAAATTTTGTTATAAATTATTGAATAGATTAATGTATTTTATGCAGATTAATCATAGTTTAAGGATTTATCTTTTTTAAAAAATGAAACATTACCGAAGCTTTAAAGCATTGGTAATTAAATCCATTACTAACACTTTAAAGTATCAAAAAAATCAACATTTATGGATGCATTTTGGTGTCGGCAGCTTAAACAATGTTCAACACTTTAAAGCATCGGTATATGCCGACGCACTCCTAAGCATTAGCAAAATTTAAATATTTGCCAATGCAAATAAGAGTCAGTAATTAAGTAATTCCCAACATTTTCATAAAGCATTAGAAATACTTTTTTCCACTTATCACTTACCGACATAATTATGACACTTTTAAAAGGCTCAAGAGTTTTTTTTGTGATAATTTTAAGCATTAGGAATGACCTTAATTTTTTACATTGGTAAAGGTTCAGAGTACTGTAGTGTTAATGGATAGATTTTCTATTAATCTTTAGATTAATTTTGATGATTCTAAAATATTGAGTATATATGATATGATGCAGCCTATAGCATGGCAATCATTGAGAAAGAGGGATGGAAGATGCATGAAACAATAGAGAACGGAAGAAAGAGAAAGAAAGAACTTTTCTCTCAAATTTTTTGTTAATAATTCGAAATAAATTGACTAAAATGAAGGCCAAGGGCCTTATTTATAGTGTAAAAGATTTAATTCGAAAGCAAAATGAATCCTAGACAAAGTCATAAAAGAAATCCTAAATAAAATAAAAAAGAGCAAAACAAAACAAAGTCAAAAACTAGACTCCTACTTGGACTAGAAATCATGATAAACTTGCGGACCGTTGTAGACCTGTTAGACAATAAAATGACTCCAAAATTTATGGTGGTGGCAAAGTAGCTAAGCCTATAGGGCTCGAAGAAAGGTTTCCGAAATAGGATTATAATAAGGATTCTAACATCGGATGACCAAGTTATGGCCATTCTAGCTCAGACCTCTACAAATCAGTGCAGTCAGATTGAATTCACATCCTTTCAAGTCCGATCCCTCAAATTCATTTATCTGTTGGTTAAGACGTCTACGTCATCCTCCCCTAGCTAGAGAAAACTTATCCTCGAGTAGGAAATCTCTTCATCTGATGAATCTCCTACATAAGGTATTAGATGCTTCACGTTGAACATATTAGAGATTCATAGATGACTTGGTAATTTCAGCTGATAGGCATTATCATTGATCCTTTTAATTATCTCAAAAGGATCCATCTTTCATTGGCTTAGCTTGTTATATTTTCCCAGTGGATATCGGTCCTTGGTTAGAATAGCCTGTACATAGTCGCCAACTTCAAAAGTCACCTTTTTTTATGCTTATTTGCAGTGTCCTTGTACTTAGTATTGCTAGCTTCAATACACTCTTTGACTGATTGATGAATAGCCTAAAGATTAGTAGCTAAATCTTCAGTCTTTGCATTGGATCATCCTCTAGAACTGATTGAGACTAAGTCTAGAACACTGCTCGGGTTCAATCCATAAATAATCTAAAATGGGCTGTATCCTATAGTCTTATTCATAGATTGGTTGAATGCGAATTCCGTCTGTGCTAAAACCAAATCCCACTGCTTTGGATCCTCTCCAGCAAGACTTCTTAACAGATTTTCCAATCTCCTATTGATAGACTCGGTCTATCCATCTATTTGAGGATGATAGGCTAAACTGAATTGTAATGTAGTTCCCAAACTCCATAGACTCCTTCAAAAGTGGCTCATGAACTTTGTGTCTCGGTCAGATGTAATAGATTTGGGTACTCCATGAAGACGTAGTATTTCTTTGAAGAACAGCTAAGCAATGTTTGAAACATCCATGGTCTTTCGATAGGCGATGAAGTGAGCCATCTTCGAGTATCTGTCTACCACGACCAGCATTGAATCACATCGTCTCTGAGTAATAGGTAGACCTAACACAAAATCTATGCTGATCTCTTCCCATGGATGGTGTAGAATAGGTAGAGGAGTGTATAGTCCTGCATTTGTAGTTGTCCCTTTTGACACTTAGCAGACCCTACATCGCTCCATAAATTTGGTTACATTATGCTTCAACTTTGGCCAGTAATATTTGTTATGAAGGAGCGTGAGAGTCTTCTCTATCAAAGTATCCTTCATTATGTAGCTCTTATACAATATTTTCTCGTGGGGAATGGTTGGGAGCACATATCTGCACATCTCAAAACAAAAATCTATCATGCAACTGGTAATCAGTTTGGATATAAGAATGCACCTCTTGTAGAATTCGGCCAAAGTCAGAATCACTACCATAGAGATCTTTTAGAGTGTCAAATCCAATCACTTCAACGTGAAGAACTCCTAGCAGCTTGGCTTCCGGCTTAATGCATATGCCACTCGATTCTGAGCATTAGACTTGTACTCAGAATAAAGTGAAACTCTTGCAAATAGTTCACCTACTTGATATGCTTGCAGCTCAGCTTTTCTTGTCCATTGATGTACTTGAGGGCTTCATGATCAGTGTATAAGATGAACTCCTTCTAAACTAAGTAATGACTTCACGATCGAAGTGCATTGATCACCGCATAGAATTGTACATCATATGTTGAATAATTCAGCTTGGACCCAGATAATTTTTTACTGTAGAAACACATAGGTCACCTCTCTTGATTGAGAACTCCACCATCTCCAGTAAAGGATGCGTCACACTCCACCTCGAAGATCTTGGTGAAATCAGGAAGGGCAAGGACATTAGCAGAGGTGATTTTCGATGTGATCTCTTCAAAAGTAGCCTGTGCCTCAAGTGTCTGCTGAAATTGCTACCTTTTCATGCAATCAGTCATAGGAGACATTATCAAAGAAAAATCATGAATGAATATACAGTAGAATGATGCCACACCATGGAAACTTCGAACTTCAGAGATGCTGCATGGCATCGACCAGTTCTGAATAGCTTGGATCTTGGATGGGTTAGCCTATAGCCCCTTAGAGGAGATGATATAGCCTAGAAAGGTTAGGCTATTCGCCACAAAACTACACTTCTTGTGATTGGTGAATAACTTTTTTTTTCTCAATATGCTAAGAACTTCCGTAAGATGCTACAGGTGATCCTCTAATATAGGGATGTAAATAAGTATATCATCAAAGTAAACCACAATAAATTTACCAATGTATGGCTGCAGCACATGGTTCATTAGCCTCATGAAGATACTCAGCATGTTGGAAAGTCCGAAGGGCATCACCAGCCACTCGTACAGGCCTTCTCTTATTTTGAAAGCTATTTTCCACTCATCCCCAAGTCTAATCCGTAGCTGATGGTAGCCACTCTTCAAATCGATCTTGGTGAATATCTTGGCTCCAGCCACTCGTACAAGCCTTCTCTTATTTTTCTACATATTTAATTTTAATTTTTTATTTATAATTTTACTTTTTGACTTTAATTATATTTAAAAAATCTTTTTTATTAAAATTAAAGATTTTAAATTAAAGTACTACCTTTTTTGTGGATTCGATCTGACTCGCTATTTTTTTTATCTACTTTTAATTATTTAAGAAGTTAGAATTAAACTAATGGCCTATCCAATTATGCTCTATCACATTTTCTATCCTAATGGCCTATCCAATTAAGGCCTAACAATCAATAACATTAGGGCCTAACAACCTACTAGATTTAGGCATGGTGGTCTACAGCTCCATCTTTATATAAAAAGATAATCAGGAGATGCTAAGATAAGCAAGCAAACATGCCTATAGAGAATATCATCCACACACTCTCCCTATTTTCCCTTTTTTTTTTTTTGTTTGTTGCCCAGAGGTAGCAACCCAAGAGGGTCGAAGGAGGGGGGGGGGGGGGGGGGTTGAATTGGGTTCTTATAAAATTTTAGTCAAATTTAAAATCTCTAAATAAGTATGTACTCCAAATTAAACTAATTAGAATATTTATGGTGAATATGCAATGTGTAGCAGTGGAATTAAAAGCAATGAGATAATGCAAGTATGTAAAACAAATAAGTAAAGTAAGAAAGTAAACCAAGCAATCACACTACAAAGACATAGAGATTTATAGTGGTTCGAAGCAACTCGCTCCTATGTCCACTCTCCAAGCTTTCCTTGAGAATTCTACTATAATCTATCCTTGATTATAGTGTGCTTATTTTTCTAGGCTCACAAATAAATTTAGTTGATTTTTTCAGGAACACCAACCAAAATCATACACCATTAGTTTTTTGATTTTACTAACAATCTAGTTCATTTTTTGAGCTTACCAACCAAAACCTACAAGATCCAATTTTGAACTTGGACAAGCCTAATCCCTAAGTTTCTTTCCTCCAAAGAAACATATAAAAAAAAATAAAAATACAAGAATGAAGGTTTTAGTTCAAAATGAAAATAAAGTTTAAATTCTTTAAATCCTGAAGAAGAAGCTGAAAGATTGCTTTTTGATGCTTCACTTCTCTTCATATGATGCTTGAGAGGTTGTGCTAGATGTTGGAAAAGATATCTTTTGAAAGCCATCTGATTCCACTACTTGGTTCCTCTCTTTTCTCTCTTCTTTTGATGTGCAATAGAGCTCACTTAAATCTGAAAATGATTTCTCGCTTAATCTTACTTAATCTTGCTTCTAAATTGATTCTCCATCTTTAAATATCCTTGGAGATGGTTGAAGAGTGAGTTCTAGCCATTGGAAGCTCTGAAATAGCTATTGAAGACAAAAAATAGTCATTGAAAAAATTGTAGAAACTAGCTGTTAAAGGCTATCAAACTCCATCGAGTTAGCTCAAATTTGGCTTATAGCTAGCTCAGTTAATAGAGCTGATTCTATTCTATCTAGAATTGGCTCGAACTGCAGAATAGAAAAAATTAATTTTCTATCATTCTGAGAGAGCTAGCTTGGATCCAAATCGAGCTGGCTCGAATAGCAAAATAGAAAAATATCTTTTCTACCATCTTGAAAGAGTTGGCTCAGATCAAAATAGAGCTGGCTTGGCTGCATGCCAAATTAAAGTATCAATCCTATTTTGTGCCAGAACTTGCTCTATTCTTGGGCAGATCAGCTCTAAACTTTCTAACTTTATTTTTCTTCATTGTTTGATCTTCCAAATTTAAATTTTTTAATCCTAAATCTTCTAAATGATATTTAATTCTTCTTCTTTCATTTTTTTATAATAAGTCATCCAAATTTATGAAATCTTCTTTTTTTAAGTGCTTTGGCTTGATATCTTAAGAGCATTTCTTCCAAAGATAATTTTTTCAGTGTGAGCATTTGAGAAATCTTATATTCAATCTTGATATATATGATTAGTAATATTTTTACTCAATATTTTATGATCATCAAAATCAATCATAGGGTCAACAATCTTTTTCTTTTTGATGATGATAAAATTTTGAGTATATGCGCAATAAAAATAAATAATGTGTTTCAATGCATTTTACCAATATGTATCATGAAGTACTAGATCAAACACATGAATGCATACTTCATGAATGTTCTTAATTAGTCTTTTGTTTATTGCATATATTTTGTTCATTACACATATTTCATATACTCATTTCAAATTAATGTCTTAATTCAAATCAATGAGTATGAAGATTTCAAGCATCAAATTATTGAGCATCTTAAGAATTAATTCATTAAGTATATACTCAACATTCCTATTAATCTCCCTCTTTTTGACAGCATCAAAAAGCTTATGGAAAGATCGAATAAAAATAATTAAAATTAATAATATACAAGAATGTATCAAAATGAGAGATGTATCAAATTTAGAAAATCAATTCAAATGAATTCTCTCCCATTTAAAAACTTGTCTTTTGATTCAAAATATGATTAAAATATTTCTTTCCTTTTTAGAAATTGGCTTGAATTCAAATATTAAAGGCTCTCTCTTTTTTGAATGAATATGATTTTTTTATCAGATTTTTAAATATACGCTTGTAAGTTTTAAGAGGAATAGAATTTTTCAAAAGATTTGAATATAAAATTAAGCATAATATATACTTTAATATTCAATCTTTTTATTTCTTAAAAAAATTCAGTCAATTAAGTTTGAAAAAGATATGTATCGAGAATGTATCAAGTAAAATAAATAGTATCAAAGCAATAGATAGTAACATTTTCAAATTTATTGCTTTAAGTAGAAATTACTTTAATATAAATAATTCATAAAAATTTTACAATGCATATCAGAAATTTAGTATCAAATTCAAATTTTCAAATCAGCTTTTAGATTAAGTTTAAAAATTTATTCTTTAGAGTAGGAATATATTTTCAAATTTAATTTAACTTCACTAATTATCCAAAAATAAGATAGAGCAATCAAATCATGTAAATTAAATTGGATATTCATATGAAAGCTACATTTAAGAAGATCATAAAGTAGTTGATTGAGAATTTAAGATTAAAATTTATTTATCTCAATACAAATTAGTCAAAATTTTTAATTAAATCAAGTTAGAAAATATCTCTTTCCCTATTTTTCATACTTATAGCAAGATTAATTTACTTTTCAATTTTCTCCCCCTCTTTATTTCAAATCAAGCAAATATAATATGAATTTAACCACTAAATTTAGATTTTCTAAATTTCAAAGACATTTTTGATTTCAATGCTATTTTTAATTAAATGATCATTTCTTTTTAAATAATTTCTCTTTCTTACTTTAGCAAACAAAATTATTTTAAAATTAAACAAAATTCAAAAGCATAAGCATCAATTGAGTGAACTAAGAGTATTAATTAATCTAAATATCAATCAAGCATAGCATTCACTCAAGAAGACACCAAGTTTTTTAAAAATTTTTCTTTTATTAAATTCAAAGAATGTTTACAAAAAGATGTATATAATAAGAACAAATATCAAGAAGATCAAAAGAGTACAATAAGTAATTAAAAAAATATTTTTATTTAAATTTAAAATTTTTTATCATAAGAAATATCACTTAATTAAGTTTAAAAAAAATATAAAATTCTTTGAATTTATCTCAAATGATATCACTTCAAGAGTAAAGCTATGCAAAATTAGATTTGAAACAAAGATATTCTTCTCTTTTTGCCAAAAGATAAATCAATCAAATACATAATAAATAGTAAGCTATTTGATACCAAATAATTAAAACTGAAGTCCTCTTTAAATATTTAGCTTTAAAGATAAATTACAGCTTTCTTGAAATATTTTGCTTGATATCAATTTCAAAAGATTCAAGAAGAGCATTTTTCAAATTCAATTTTTGAAATCAATCAATTGGAACAAAGTATAAATGTTCATCAATAAATTTTCTTTTAAGATCAAAGAAGCAATCAAATCAATGATCAAAAAGGATATTCAAATCAATTTGGGAGATCAAAAATCAATCAATTGGGGATATGATAATCAATCAAATCAAATGAGATTAAATCATAATTAGGTTGAGGAAAAACTAGATAAAGGCTCTATGATTTTAGTTCAACTAGTAAATTTTTAAATTCTTAAAGACTAAACTAGGATGCAATGCATATCAATCAAGTACTTAAATTTTATGATTGAATGACTTATCTTTGAGTGCTTATTTCATACACTTTTTAGGAAAATTTTGATAATCTATCGTCTTATGTGAGTTGTCAAAACTTAGCTTATTTATCATTTTTGCAATTAAATAGATTCATAGACAATCATGCTTGTAATAACTTTGGTTTCTTAAATAATTAAAGATTAAAATAACATTATACAAAGGATTGAACTAGCATGCTGAATTTAGAATAAAATAATAAGCTTAAAATAAATAATCAACATGATATACTAGTTTTGATCAATATATCAAACTTTTAATTCATGCAGTATGATCATTTTAAGTAATGATAAATCATTAAAATCAATCAAACATCCTCAATAATTATGCTAATTGATAATCAAAATATATTTAGCAAATAACGATGCATAATATGAGAAAAAAATTAGATTTTATCAAATATCATCATCCATCCAATTTTATTTCTAAGGCATCCATCCATAATATTTTTTTCTTTTCATTCTATTAGATCCTTGGTATATCTGCAATATCATTTGCTAGTCTTTGGTACCCAAGTTATCTTGGGTCTATGAATGTTAGAGCACATGATTCCTTTTGGAATCTAAATTTATTTAATTAAGGTTTGGTCAATTCTTTTAAAATTATACTCCAAAATTTTATGGCCAATTTGATTACACTTAAAACATTTAATAGTATAATTTTTAATTAAAGGTCTTATGAAAATATTTTTAGTATTTTATAATTTTTTGAATTATTAAAATTGATTTCTACTTTATTAAAAATAGTTCTATTGATTTTTACCATAGATTGAAGATTTTGAAAGCTAATTATAAACTTTTCAGCTATAGATTTCAAAATCTCAACTTCTCTTCTTAATTTCTTATTTTCTTCCAAAAGTTCTTTCTTGTCTTTTAGAAGATTTTCATTTTCTTCTAGGAAGAATTTCAAATTTTTATATTCTTTTTCAGCTTAATATTTTCATTAACTAAGGAGTTTTTAGATTTTACTATATTCTTCTTTTTCTTACTTAGAGTTTCAATTTATTCCAAGAAATCTTTCTTTTCTTTGGCTAAAGAATTCATTTCTTTCAAAAGTTCTTCTTTTTCACTCAAAAGATTATTCTTTTTAACTTTTTGAGCTCTTTATTTTTTAGTTTTAATTTTTGAAATTCATCCATTAAGTCATTAAAGGCTTCAAACAATTCATCAAATATAAACTCGAAGGAGTTTTCAGAATTTACCTCATTTTCAATGGCCATGAGATAAAGATTTACCATTTTCTCTTCCTCATCCGATTTTGAAGTGTCACTATCTTTCTAAATTTCTAGCATAGCTCTTTTCTTGGTTCTTTTGGGATGCTTTTTGAGTAGAGGGCAATCCGACTTGTAATGTCCTTTTTTATTGCAATTATAGTAAGTGACACTCTTTCTTTCTTTTTCTTCTTCCTTTTCTTTCTTCTTCATACTTTTCTTCATGAGGAACTTCTTAAATTTGCTTGCAAGTAGCTCTATGTCCTCATCATTATCTTCACTCTCTTCTTCATCTTCTTCTTCCTCCGACTCATCACTTTTTCTATATTGTGCAGTGGATTTGAAGGCGATGATCTTCATTTTTCTTAGCTTTTCTTCTTCTTTCTTTTGAGCCATGTTCAACTAATGAGTCATGAGTGAACCCATCAATTCTTCTAGGGATAACTTGGTAAGATCTTTTGCTTCTTGTATACCTGTCACCTTTACTTCCCATTCCCTTAGCAAAGACCTTAAAATTTTGCAAATAAGTTCATAATTAGTATAGGTTTTGCCAAGACCATTTAAAGCATTGATAATATCAATAAATTTAAAAAATATTTCAAAAATGGACTCATGTTTATCCATTTTAAATATTTCATATTTATGAATAAGAAAATTAATTTTGGACTCCTTAACTTGGCTTGTTCTTTCATGAGTTACTTCTAATTTTTTTTAAATTTTTTTAGCTGATGTACATGTAGATATTCTATTAAATTCATGTACATCAAGAGAGCAATAAAGAACATTGATGGCTTTAGCATTTAATTGAGCCATCTTCTTATCAAATTTATCCCAATCTTTTTATGATTTGGGAATTGACATACCATTAATTTTAATTATGGGTGTGTGTGGTCCTCTAGTTATGACTCCCCATATGTTATAATCTAAAGCTTGTATGAAAATTTTTATTCTAGCTTTCCAAAATATATAATTTATGCCATTAAATAGTGGTGGTCTAGATGTGGATTGGCTTTCAACAAATGATAAACCAAATGAGATTGCCATGATCTTTTACTCTTTAACCACTAGGTTAACAATCAAATATTAGAGCACCTGCTCTGATACTAATTATTAACTAGAGGTAGAAACCCAGGAAGGGGGGGGGGTGGGTGAATTGGATTCTTATAAAATTTTAGTTAAATTTAAAATCTCTAAATAAGTATGTGCTCTAAATTAAACTAACTAGAATATTTATGATGAATATGCAATGTTTAGCAGCGAAATTAAAAGCAATGAGATAATGCAAGTATGTAAAATAAATAAGTAAAGCAAGAAAGTAAACCAAGCAATCACACCACAAAGATAAAGAGATTTATAGTAGTTCGGAGTAACCCGCTCCTACGTTCACTCTCCAAGCTTTTCTTAAGAATTTTACTATAATCTATCCTTGATTACAGTGTGTCTATTTTTTTGGGCTCACAAACAAATTCAGTTAATTTTTCTAGGAGCACCAACCAAAATCGTACACCATTAGTTTTTCGGATTCACTAACAACCCAGTTGATTTTTTGGGCTCACCAACCAAAATCTATAAGGTCTAATTTCGAGCTTGGACAAGCCTAATCCCTAAGTTTCTTTCCTCCAAAGAAACTTATAAAGAAAATAAAAATACAAGAATGAAAGTTTTAGCTCAAAATAAAAATAGAGTTTAAACTCTTTAAATCCTAAAGAAGAAGCTGAAAGATTGCTCTTTTGATGCTTCACTTCTCTTCATATGATGCTTAAGAGGTTATGCTAGATGTTGGAGAAGATATCTCTTGAAAGCCTACTGATTTCATTACTTGGTTCCTCTTTTTTCTCTCTTCTTTTGACGTGCAATGGAGCTCACTTAAATCTAAAAATGATTTCTCTCTTAATCCTACTTAATCTTGCTTTTAAATTAATTCTTCATCTTTAAAAATTCTTGGAGATGGTTGGAGAGTGAGTTCTAGCCATTAGAAGCTCTAAAATAGCTGTTGGAGACAAAAAAAATAACCATTGAAAAGGTTGCAAAAACTAGTCATTAAAGGCTGTCAAACTCTGTTGAGCTAGCTCGAATTTGGCTTAGAGCTGGCTTGACTGATAGAGTTAGCTCGATTCTATCTAGCACTGGCTCGAACTGCAGAATAGAAAAAATTAATTTTCTATTATCCTGAGAGAGCTGGCTCGGATCCAAATTGAGCTGGCTCGAACAATAGAATAGAAAAATATTTTTTCTACCATCCTAAGAGAACTGGCTCGGATCAAAATAGAACTGGCTCAACTGCATGCCAAATCAAAGTATCAATCCTATTTCATGCTAGAACTTGCTCTATTCTTGGGCAGGTTAGCTCTACACTTTTCAACTTTATTTTTCTTCATCGTTTGACCTTCCAAACTTGAATTTCTTAATCCTAAATCTTCCAAATGATTTTTATTTCTTTTTCTTTCATTTTCTTTATGATGAGTCATCCAAATTTATGAAATCTTCTTCTTTTAAGTGCTTTGACATGACATCTTGAGAGCATTTCTTCCAAAGATAATTTCTTTAGTGTGAGCATTTGAGAAATCCTATATTCAATCTTGAAACACATGATTAGTAATATTTTTACTCAATATTTTGTGATCATCAAAATCAATCATAGGGTTAACACCATTCTCAAGCTCTAGCTAATTTAAGCATTGGAGGGTCTCTCATCAGAGTACCTCCAGCACGTTCGGATTTCTATTGTAGGTTTCCTAAAGAGAAAGTGCGTCTTCAACCTGACCTAATTTTCACATCAATAGGCAACTAATATCAGTTTGGATGCTTTTAGTAATAGATTGACACTAGAGAAAGAGTCTTTATCATCCCTCGATGTTAGACCTCTAAGTCCTTAGGAGGGGACTCGGTTCTGGGGTACTCCCAATGCCCCTAGAGATCTTGACATGGAGATGATCTTGAGTAGAAGGTTCAGGAGATAGAGCAAAGGTTCAAGTTATACTAGGAGGAAGTTTGGAAGCCGGATGACCCTTTTAGCTTCAAGGCATGCTCTCCTTTCTCCCCAAAGAATATTAGAGGTGATTGCACCTCGATTCAAGATGCCGTTGGTGGAACCTTTTGATGGACCTTCCAATCTATTGGACCACATTGAGGGCTACTGGGCCCTCATGATACTTCAGGGGGCTTCATGTGTCCTCCTCTGCCTTGCATTCCTACCCACGCTCAGGAAGTCAATGCAAGCTTGGTACTCCAATCTCTAGTCGGAGACCATCAACTCATTCGACCAGCTTAACAGATTGTTCAATGCATAGTTTGGTAGCAACTGACCCTAGCTGATGAGTTTGATAACCTCTCCTCCATCCATTAGAAAGAGGGTGAGTCACTACACAACTACGTGGCTTGCTTCAATATGGCCATACTGAAAGTCTGCAACCTCAATAAGGAGGTTGTGATGTCGGCTTTGAAGAGAAGATTTTGAAGCAACCACCTACTCTTCTTCCTCGATAAGAGTTTCTTGAGGGATTATGCTGACCTCCTTGCTTGTATTTAAAAAGTACACACAGTCTGAGGAAGTAGTAGCCATCCACTGATGGGATGAGGGAAATAAGAAAGAAAGAAATAAGAAGTACTCCCAAGAGGACCCTTGGGGAAACTTAGTGCAAGGTCAAGTCCTCTCGCTAGCCAAAGAACCGAGGCCGAGGAGCCCACCTTGTTAGTTTGACACTTATATCCCCTTATTTGCACCTTAGTCCTAAATTTTTATGGAGATTAAGGAAGAAAAATACCTTCATTAACCAAAGCTGATGAAGGCACTACCTGATGCGAAACTGGAAGAAGTACTATCAATTCTTCCATGATGTCAGTCACAAAATTGAGTAGTAACATTAGTTGAAGGACAAGATTAAAGCTTTGATTCGAAAGGGGTACCTCAAGAAGTATGTCTGAGAATGAGAAGATCAGATGATTGAACAACTACCTTTATGCGAACCCTAGAAGGCGGACAACACCAATTGCCCAATAGCTGGCATCATGAACATGATCTCGGGTTTCACTAGAGATAGGGGGTAGAGGGTCGAGCTAAGAACCCATCACCAAAGAGGCAGTAAATGGGTGATGTAATTTATTTTTTGAATAAGGACATCTGAGGAGTTCAATCTGTTAGAATTTGATGCCTCGAATTCGATCTATAACAGAAAAGAATTAGTATTAGCAAGCAAATGAGTTGGCTCAGATACGAGGTCGAGCCGGCTCAAACCACAGCCGAGCTGGCTCTCTCAAGCAGACAGAAAGTAGGAGTTCGGGCGAGATGCAATCGAGCTAGCTTAATCCCTGACTGAGCTGGCTCGATGAAAATGAGCAGAATAGGATGAAATTTTTTATTTGGACTTGGATTGTGATTAATCCAAAGGGCCTATGGGAGTTGCGTATGGACCACAAGATTCAACGGCCATAGAGAGTTACGGTCATAATCTGAAGGTTGAAAGATATTCCAAGACTCTATCAAGATCATGTCGACTCATATTAGGAGAAAGAGTCCTGTTAGGACTCCTATGAACTGCTAAGAAGAGAATTCTCATCCTATTTAAAGGGTTGAGGTGCTATGAAGCAATAAGATGGCACATGTGACGTGAGAGATACGTAGAGAGGCTCAGGTAGCTACCAAGAGAAGCTTGGCAGAGTGTCGAGAATGTGCAGCCCATGAGAGAGAAAAGCAATAGGTGCATAGCATCCAGTGAGGAGACTATGAGGGCAGTGCATCTTGTAGCTTCTAAGGATCTCCTTGAGATTTTGAGAGAGCTTTTGTGAGGGTAGCTTCTAGTTGAGAGAGATTTATGTACGGTGAGTTGAGAGTGGATGTTATTCTTTTGTACCTATTTTTTTCTTTCATAGTGAAGCTTTGCATGCCTCATGGAGGCAAGCCTTTGGGCTGATCCACATACTTGATCGTATTTTTATTTTATTTTCTTCTTTTTTTCTATCACAATATGTCGGTACTAGATCGTTAACAAGTGATATCAGAGTAGCTGATTGAAGAAAGCAATGCAGGATTTGCAGTGCTACTTTCAAAATTTTTTTTAAAAATAGCTAAAATATAGTAAAAAATTAATTAATCTAATTAATTACTTTTTGATCATATCAAAATATTAAGTTCTACATTAAGGATCTAAACATAATATGTATGCATTCATATAGATCTGAAAATAAAACTATGCAGCAAACTCTTTACTACATCTATCTATTTAAAACACAATATCTTTTTGTGGATAGCTAATTACCATAATCTAAATCCACCGGATAATGCTCTGGTGTTGCATCATAGCTGCAAACATGTCCGACCTCTATGGTTGGTCCATATGGAGCTTCTGATCCCGATCAGTCCTACTGGAGTGCTAGCTCCTCGCCGGAGCCTTCAATGGTTGATCATGATCGAACCAATCGATCATATACTTTTTAATTTTTTAGATACTCCAAAAAATCAAAACACAAAAATTTGAGGATGATGAAGAGGTGTTTCAAATTTGGTGGCGATTTGATGCTCATAGCACTCGATCTCTCCACCTGAACCCAGATTTCCAAATCTAGGGTTTCACTCTATCCAAAAAACCTGACACACTAAAAATCCTATCGCACCCTCTTTGTATGGAGTTTTTCAATGAAATAAGTTTTTATGGAAAGATGACTTTTAGATCTATAAATCCTATTGAGATCATATTTAAAAATTAGGTATCCTCAGAGGTAAAAATCAGAAGAGAAGAGAGGCATGAGGGAAAAATAAGGTGCCATAGGACCCTACTCACCTTCACTTGGAGATTTTTCTTGCCCAAAACTAATGCCCAATCACATTAAAATTTTTACCACAAAATTCTAACCCCCTATGTTGCATGCACAAAAATTCTCATAATTTATTGATGTGAATACCATGGGAAAGGTGCATGGAAAGAGATAAGGGTTGGAGGTTGAACTTGTTTCAACCTCCCAACCAACATCAAATTCAAAAACCTTCTTATCCCTATCCAACACCCATACTAGAGTATTTGACACACAGAAAGATTCTCCTTCTACACATTCACTTTGAGAATGCACAAAAAAATACATGAAGTAAAATCAAAGTGGGTGTGGGAAAAGTATAAGAATGAGAGGGAGTTGAGAAGTTTCAACTTCTACATTCAATTCAAAATTCAAATTATTTTGACCAATCCAACCATTGCACCAGGTCAAAGGCAGAAGAGATAAGGGGTGTAGAAGGTATCTAGGTGTGAGAAAATATTCACGTAAAATAAAAAGGGGCATGGGTCAAAGGTTGGTCAAATATTGTAGGCGCAAGGAGTTGAAAGTTCAAACCTCCTTTGATTTTTCAAAATTGGTTTCAACTAAACCAGTTATTCTAGACCCAATAAGACCAGGTCAAATCTAACTAAATTAGGCTTAACCCAACTTATTAAATTTCTAATCAAATTAAAAATTAATTTGATCTAGCCCTTGATTAAATCAGGGTCAAACTCCCACAGTGATTAGGTTAACCCATGACCTGATCGGGTCAAACCCAATTGAATCCAATTCGATCAAACTTGATCAAATCCCCATTGCTCAATTAAATTAAGTTAATCAATAATCAAATTACTAATTAATCCTCCAATAAACATAGAGTTCTAATTGGATGGATGTTTGTGCAATAAAGTCCATCAACATGAAACTCCTGAAGAGTCCCAAACCAGTGGGACTCTTGAACCTAGTATCCTACACGAATTAAACTCATGATCATATAGTCCCAGACTAGTGAGACTCTTGATCAGAGAGTCCTAGATGAGTAGGACTTAGAATCTCAGTCCAATGGGACTCTTAGTCATAGTCCCAGTCTAGTAGGACTCTTGACCACAGTGTCCTGGATCATTAGGACTCATGATCAGCCATTAGATCAAGTAGGAACTCCTTGTGTAATCCCATAGGTTTGAATCCTAAGTCGATAGCATAGAAACCAATTTTTTATACCAATTGATGTGACCATCTAGCAATGATACCCGACGTTTGGATAGGTCGAAAAGTTGCAATGCAATAATGATGAACTTGTGAAATATGGTTACCATGTAATTCATCTCCTTGACCTCGATGCTCAATGGATGATTTAGGATTTACTATCAATCTTAAAATTCATCCATAGTGTATTTCAAAATTTAGCATCCATCATATGGACTACCCTGATTGAGGATTTGCTAAATTGAAATACAGCGATGCACTTGCTCCAACACTTAGAGGGGTTAATTCCATTTTGACTCACACACCAACAAGCCAGGGACTTGACTGCACCTAGTAGCCTTTCATCATTGAATTAGAAATTCAGGTAGTCCGATACCTAAGTACAGTGAGTTGCTTGCAAGTCATCATGGTGGTCTCAGATCTAAGGGATACTTATACCCATATCCTTCGGGGCTAATCTTGATAGAAGAAAAGCTCCAAAGTTGGTCACGTTCGGTGCAGATATACCCATACATCTCACTTGCATACAATATCGATGTCTCAATATTCCTTGGTTATGAGGACAACTAACCTATATGGCACACAACGATCTATACTCGATAAACGTTATCATCCTAAGTAATAATGTATCTTTTGGTCGTGAACAATTTAAGGACTAAACGATAAATTCTCTTTTATCGAATCTAGATAGTTCTAAGGACTTGATCATAACATAGAAGTTCATTAGAAGACAACAGATTTTATGGTGAAAAATATCAAAATAATTTTTATTAATTTATAATTCATATATAATTATAAATGTATAGCCCAACTATCAATAGGCTGATGATTGGCTTTGGGATATATTTCCAACAATCTTCCACTTGGACTAAAGCCAGTCGATACAGTATCTAATTTCTATCTTCGACTTGAAGTCGTTGAACTCCTTCACCGCAATAGCTTTAGTGAATGGGTCGGCTAGGTTCTCTTTTTCGTTGATCTTTTGAAGGTCGATATCATCTCGATCCATAATTTCTCGGACAAGATGGAAGCAGCGCAGAATATGCTTCGTCCGCTAGTGTGCCTTAGGTTCCTTCACTTGAGCAATGGCTCCAAAGCTATCATAATAGAGCAGAACTAGACCATCAAGGGAGAATACTACTTCGAGTTCGATGATGAATTTTCTTAGTCACACCACTTCTTTGGCCGCATCTGATGCTACACATACTCTACCTCACAAATTGAATCGACTATAGTGTACTGCTTGCAACTTTTTCAGTAGACGATCCTACTATTAAGGATGAATATATATCTCGACACACTCTTGCTATCATCATGATCAAACTGAAAACTAGAGTTTGTGAATCCCATAAGTTTTAGATCCATTTCATCATATACAAGCCACTGATCCTTAGTATTTCTCAAATACTTTAGGATGGTTTTAATAACCTTCTAGTGATTCTTTCCTGGATCAGATTGGTATCTACTCACTACCCCTAGTGAGTATGCCACATCTGATCGTGTACATGTCATGGCGTACATAATAGAACCCACTATCAAAGCATATAGTATTCTACTCATACACTCTCTTTTTAGAGGTGTTGTCGGACAATCCCTCTTTGAAAGAGAAATCTATGGCCTATCGAAAGATAGCCTTTCTTGAAATTCTCCATACTGAACCATTTCAGCATAGTATCAATATATGTAGACTGGGATAATCCAAGCAATCTTTTAGATCTATCTCTATAGATCTTCATCCCTAGGATGTAGGAAGCTTCTTCCAGATCTTTCATAAAGAATTGTGATGACAGCCAGATCTTTATTCCTTGCAATGCAGGGACATCATTTTCGATTAAGAGAATGTCATTCACATACAATACTAGAAATACTATTACTGAACCATTAGCCCACTTGTATATGCAAGGCTCCTCTTCGTTCTTAACGAAGTCATACATTTTGATTATTTTATCAAATCATATGTTCCAGCTTTGAGATGCCTGCTTGAGTTCATAAATGGATGTTTGAAGCTTACGCACCTTAGACTCATCTATGGATGTGAATCCTTCAGACTATATCATATACACCTTTTCATCTAGCTCTCCATTTAGAAAAGCCATTTTCACATCCATCTGCCAAATTTCATAATCTAGATGGGTAGCGATAGCAAGCATAATCTGAATGGATTTGAGCATTACCATAGGAGAAAATGTCTCATCATAGTCAATACCATAATATTGACGATACCCCTTGGCAATCAGATGGTCTTTATAGATCTCCACCTTTCCGTCTGTGCTCTTTTTTCTTTTGAAGACCCACTTACACCCTATGGATTTTATCTCTTCGGGTGGGTCAATCAATGTCCATACATCATTGACCTTCATAAATTTTATTTTAGATTTCATGGTCTTAAGCCATTTTTTAGAGTTAGATCTCTACATTGCATCCATATAGATGATCATGTCCTGATCATTCTCATCAAGTTTGATAGGATCCCCATTCCGGACTAGAAAATCATAATATCAATCCGATTGATGTGGTAATCTACCAGATCACCTGAAGAGTGCATCTACAATGGGTTCTGGGTCTGATCTAATCAGATCCAGCTCAGATTCTATAACTTGTGTCTATTCTTTCACCTATCGTACCTCATCAAGTTCGACCTTAGAGGCATTAGTTTCTTCACTAAGGAACTTCTTTTCTAAAAAGACTGCCTTAAGGCTGACAAATACTTTTTGCTTAATAGCAAGATAGAAGTAGTATCCTTTGGTTTTTTTTGGGTAACCTATAAAACTACACTTGTTAGACCTAGGTCTAAGCTTGTTTATCATCAAACATTTGACGTAAGTCGGACACCCCCAAACCCTAAGGTATGAAAGCACTGGCTTACGTCCTGTCTATATCTCATATGGTATTTTTCTAACAGATTTACTCAAAACCCTATTTAGAATGTAACAAGCTAACTTAAGTGCATATCCCCATAAGAAGATTGGCAAACCAACAAATTTCATCATGGATCAAATCATGTCTAACAGGATCCGATTTCTTCTTTCAGATACACCATTATATTGTAGTGTTTTAGGAGGGGTCCATTGGGAGAGAATTCTGTTTTCTCTAAGATATGTCAGAAACTCATTGGAAAGATATTCACCTCTTTGATCAGACCAAAGAGTTTTAATACTCTTTTCAGTTTGCTTTTCTACCTCATTTCAAAATAGTTTGAATATTTCTAATGACTTCAACTTATGCTTCATTAAATAGATGTACCCATATCTCGATAGGTCATCTATGAAGGTTATGAAGTAGAAGTATCCACCTCTGACGCTTGAGCTCATAGGTCCACATACATTCAAATGTACTAGACTTAGGAATTCAGTGGCTCGTTCATCTTTTCCAATAAAAGATGACTTGGTCATCTTACCAAGAAGACATGACTCATAGGTTGGAAGTGATTCACAATCACTAACCTCAAGAATTTCTTCTTGAGTTAACCTGTTAATTATATTCTTGTTAATATGACCTAGCCTATAATGCCAAAGGTATACATCAGACACATCACTAATTCTAGGACGTTTACTGGAGGATTGAACCACGTTAACAGGCATAGAAAGTAAATAAATTTTGTTATTCAATTGTCTAATAAAAATTATAACATCATTCAAAATGATATTACAAAATTTTTTTTTATTGATATTTCAAAATCATTCAAGACCAAAAGGCCTACAGAAATGACATTCAATAAGAAAGTTGAACAAAAATAACATTCATTAAGAATAACTTTATTTGAATTGATTATAAAGGTTCATGATTTCTAAAGCTAGAATTGAAACTTATCTTCCATCTGCAATATTCAAGAACCTCTCACCTTGATCAAATCTTCTACTGACCTGCAAGCCCTGCATAGAATTACAAGTATGATAAGAGCTTCTAATATCTAATACCCAGATAGTAGAATCAAATAAGAAAAAATTGCAAGGTGTTATCATATAATTACCTTGCCCAGCAACCACTTGCTTCCTTCTCGGCCTATTTGGGTTCAAGAAGGCAATGTACAGAGGACAGTTCCTCTTCCAGTGCCCATTCTTCTTATAGAAGAAGCACTTTGCCTGGCTCTAGTTGGGCTTGCTGATAAGTGGTAAAAATATACTAATAAAAATATTAAATTATAAAATAAATTAATCTATTTTTTTAAAAATTGATGCTTTTATTAATTTTATGTAGGAAAGAAGGCCATCAATATGAAGATCTTATTTTTTTGGTTCAGATGAAATAAATTTTAGATGAAACGGACTTCAAACGAGCCCGGAATTAAATTTTATTCAAAAAAAAATCAGTTTGGTTCAAACCAATTCAGGAAATTGGTTCAACGATTCGGCCCAATTCAATTGCAATAGTAGATCGATCCACCGACACAACACTGACGTCAGGATGACGTCAGCATTTTTTATGGCGCACGGTGGACCAAAAGGAGGGCATTTCAAAAATTTCACATTAGGAAAAGCACTCCGATTGGCTGAAAAACACGATGGTCCATGCAACACCGAGCTCGCGCATGGTCCACAGAGGGCAATTTAGAAATTTTGTCTGATCCAACGGGCGGCTTTCACTGAAACTTGATCGGACGGTCGAAATGAAGGCACTGATGGACGGCATCCATAGCTCTCGGTCGAGATCCAACAGCTGAGATTCATTCCGACGTTAAACTAAAGATCAGAAGGCCTCTTTCTATGCAATCGGACGGCCCAGATTCAATCTAACGATTGATCCAATGGCTGATATAAAATCCAACTTGATTTGGGTTATTTTAAGAGATTTTTAACTGGTTTTTGGACCGTTTGATCAACATCTAACGGGCAGAATTACCCAAATCCTAATTTGAGTTGTTTTGGGAGTCTTAAACCTAATTTCTAAAGGATTTTGGGGGGAAATCAATCTCTTAACCTATAAAAAGCTACTATTGCCGTAGAAAAGAGGAGAGGAAAGTCAGAGAAAAAGAGAAAAAGAGAAAAAGGGAGAGAGTTAGAAAAAAAAAGAAAAACAAAAAGAAAAAGAGAGGAGAGAGGTAGAAAGAGAAGAGTGATTTGTGAGAGAAAAAAAAAAGGGTTTTTAATTTCTTTCGACAATCAAGACATCGATCAAGGAGCATCTTCTTCTTCACTAAGTTCTCCATGCCAAAAGCAACGAATAATCAATTTTAGCAATCAAACAGTCTAATTTCTCTATATTTTTTATTTTATTTACTATTTTTGAATTTGTTATCATGAACTAAATTTTTTTTACTAAGGCTAAGGTGTAGCCACTCTTTTGATGCAATATTCAGTGTGATTATTTTTAAATTTTATTCATGAGGAGTATATAAATCTGATCTTAATGCTTTTAGATTACTGGCCATCTTCTAATTGATCTGATGAACATAGATGTTACGGACCAAGTACATCTATGTTATTGCTTCTTGATTATATACCTTGTATTATGAATCAAATTAGAATTCATATGCATGCGAAATTTTAGTGCGCTTTGGACGCAGCATATTTTAATTAGAGGGTTTCACAAAACTTAATGCATTAATATTTATTTAAATTACACCTGAACCAAAGGATAATTAATAAATATTGATAGTTTTGCTATGCCTGGACCAAAGGGTAGTGAATAAATTAGGAGACTCCATCCGTCACATGAAATAAAATTAATCTAAAAATTTGAATATTGTATCGACTGAGTTGGTGAACTGTTTGCCTTAGTAATCCATTGCTCTTGAGTTTAAAACCCTAATAATTTACACTCTCTCTATTTTCTTAAAAAAATTTTAATTATTTTTTTATTTTGTTCTTTAATTTCTTATTCTCATAAATCGATCTTCTAAATAAAGCATAGGAAAGAGCTTTTCAGTACTTATTTTTCAATCCTCTAGGGACGATACTCTACTCATTCACTTTATTACTTGATCGACTGGTGCACTTGCCATAGCTATAAATTAGCACGCATCAAGTTTTTGGCGCCGTTGCTGGGGATTGTGTCTAAAATAATATTAAAATTTTGATCCTAGCTTTACTTTAGAAATTTATTTTTAATTTTTATTATTTAAAAAAAAAAATTATTCAATGCATGACATGTACTGGACATAGTAACTTACTACCTTTAGATTCAGAAATTGAAAGGACCATTAGAAGATTACAACAAGAAAGAAATATGGCAGCTGAAGATCCTAACGACATCAATCTAGGATTGGATATGGCGACCGAAGGATAGCATGAAGCTATTCGACCAGTACATCATCCATTAAATGATTACATCACACCATCTGTAGCCGATGCAGCTTCGAGCATCAGGAGACCGCCAGTGGAAGCAAATAACTTTGAAATAAAATCGACGATGATCTAGATGATTCAATCAATTGTCCAATTCAGTGGACACATGTATGATGATCCGAATGCCCATATTTCTAATTTTCTTGAACTTTACGATATTTTTAAAATTAATGGGGTGTCGGATGATGCTATTAGATTAAGGTTATTTCCTTTTTCTTTATGGGATAAAGCTACAAGTTAGCTTCATTCTCTTCCTGTAGGTTCTATCACAACTTGGGATGTCCTAGCCCAAAAATTCTTAGCCAAGTACTTTCCACCTTCCAAGACTACCAAGATGCACAACGATATTACTTCCTTTATGCAGATGGACATGGAGACACTATATGAGGCTTGGGAATGTTTTAAAGAATTGCTGAGGACATGTCCACATCATCAACTATCCATATGGCTTCAGGTACAAACTTTCTATAATGGTTTATCTCCTACTAATCATTCTATGATTGATGCAGCAGCAAGAGAAACCATTAATCGAAAAATGGAGGAAGAAGCTTTCGATCTGATCGATGAGATGGCATCAAATAGCTATCAATGGCAGACAGAACGTATGATGCCAAAAAGACTAGCAGCTGTGCAGGGAGTAGATTGCGTGCCAACCTTACTAGCTGAAATTACAGCCCTTAGAGCCGAAGTTAACAACTTAAAGGGAACAGCTATGCATGTTCAGAGCATTACTTGTGACCTTTGTGAAAGAGGATATGATACGAGCAATTGTCAGATAGGTAATCCTTTTGCTAAAACAACTAATACAGCTAATTATATTGGTAATTTTTTTAGGTTGCAACAAAACAATCCCTACTCCAACATATACAATCAAGGGTGGAGGCAGCACCCAAATTTCTCATGGAGCAATCAAAATGCAGCACAACAGCCACCCCCGGGATTCCAAGTACCTGAAAAGAAGTCCAACATGGAAGAGCTGATGGTCAAATTTATGCAAAACCAAGAAGCAACTATAAAAAAATTGGGAGCCAAATTTAGGCAGGACCAAATAGCAGCAATTCGAAACTTGGAGATGCAAATAGGTCAAATGGCTAAAATAATCTCCGAGAGACCTCAGGGATCCTTGCCCAGCAACACGGAGACCAATCCAAGGGAGCAAGTTAATGCTATCACCCTAAGAAGTGGTACAAAGTTGGAGGAGCCACATCAGAAGAAAGAGACTGAAGAGCCAACTATAAATAAGGAAGCATCAACTAAAATTCATCAGTCACCAATACAACCAGCAGATGGATGATCTCCAGGTATACGGTTTGTTGATTAAATGTGAAGCCCTACGTGCCACCACTACCATTCCCAGAGAGACAAATACAGCATCCAGATAAGAAATTTTCTTAATTTTTCAAAATTCTAAAGAATTTATATATTAATATTCCTTTTGTAGATGCTATTACTCAAATGGCCAGGTATGCCAAGTTTCTTAAAGAAATCCTAACAAATAAGAAAAAGCTGAAGAAGCATGAGAGAATAAATTTGAATGAAGAATGCTCAGCAATACTTCAAAATAAATTACCATAAAAGTTAAAAGATCCAGGAAGTTTTACTATCCCCTGCATTATTGGTGATTGTAGTTTTGATAAAGTTTTATGTGATTTAGGAGCAAGCATTAATCTCATGCCTGTTTCTATTTTCAGAAAGCTGAGTCTAGGAGAATCAAAGCCTACCACTATTACTCTTCAATTAGCCGACAGATCCATCAAATATCCAAGAGGTATAGTGGAGGATGTCTTGGTAAAGATAAACAAGTTTATTTTTCCTATTGATTTTATTGTTCTTGATATGAAAGAAGATTATGATGTACCCCTTATTTTAGGGAGATCCTTTTTAGCTACCGAAGGAACTTTAATAGATGTTCAACAGGAAAAATTAATTCTTAGAATCCAAGATGAATAAGTTACTTTTAATGTTTTCAAAGATACTAAACAAACTGATGATAATCAAACTTGTTTTCTAATTGATATTATTGACAATCCATTATATGAGAATTTTGTAGAAAATAGGTTTGAGATTATAAAAGTGAGCAATGTCAAATTAAAAGAGGACTCAATCAAACATGAAAGTATTCCAATTGAAGTGGCACCAGATTGATCCACTTTAGAATTCAAAGAAAGTCAAGCTGAAGACTATAAATCAGAACTACTAGATAGGTTGTTTCTTTTCTTTTTAGTTTTCATCATTTTTTTTCTTTTATTTTTCAGTAATTTGTTGTTGCTCTTTTACTGCTCTGGTGTATATTTTCAATTTTGTAGAAAAATCAATGAGAGCTCAAGCAAAATTTCAAAGCTCCAAAGAACCAGACTAAACCAAATCAGGTGTATTCCTTCCTATCCTTTATTGCACCCTTTATTTTTCTTTCTCCTTTAAGACAATGTAGAATAAGTTAAAAAAAAAAAAATCATGTGTCAAGAAGAAAATTTTGACCAAGATAAACTGGATAAGTGATAAAAGATAGAATTATTTGCTAATGAATGTAATGAGTTAAAGAAGCAGATTAGTTGGTCAACTTTTAGCAACCTACTTAGGTCATTAAAAGATTATTAGCACTTCTAATTGCACATGCACAGTAACAAGGCAAAGTAGGTATTGATTATAAGGCCAATTGAGGTTCAATTATCACTAAAAATTGGTAATTAATATACATTCTAATCAAAGAAACTTGAATTTAAGGAAAGAGCTACCTGCCTAAAAATAAAGTGCAAAAGATAGAGTATATGTGAATTGCCCAAAGTCTAGTAACTGGGTCTCTGCACCTAGGTCAAGTATGGAAATTTACGTAAAATGATGAAGGGAAGGACGGGATGCTCAGCACAAAAAAAAAAACGGAGGGGGGGGGGGAATGCAGTGTGAAAGCTACCTTAATTCATGAGTATAAAATTGAGAATGTATAGAAAATTGACCAAAATAGGTGATAAGAGATGATATTTTTGTTCTTTTAATTTAATACTGAAATGCTAAAGTTAGTCATCATGAACACAAGTGCTATAGATCTTTGATGTACTCTAAGAAAGTTTTTAATTGTATTGACTGAAAAATTTGCTTCTAAAGCTCAATGCTTAGTTAGCAGTTTAACCTTTAATCCTAAATTTTATCTTTGTGATGGATAATCTTATTGAAACATGGTATTAAATAAAACATTACTAAGGAACTAGCAATGACTAAGTTGGGAGGTGTGATAAGTGGTAAAAATATACTAATAAAAGTATTAAATTATAAAATAAATTAATCTATTTTTTTAGAAATTAATATTTTTATTAATTTTATGTAGGAAAGAAGGCCATCAATATGAAGATATTATTTTTTTGGTTCAGATGAAACAAATTTAAGGCAAAACGGACTTCAAACGAGCCCGAAATTAAATTTTATTCAAAAAAAAATCGATTTGGTTCAAACTAGTTCAGGAAATCGGTTCAGCGGTTTGGCCCGGTTTGATTGCAATAGCAGATCAATCCACCGATGCAATGCTGAAGTCAGGATGATGTCAGCATTTTTCACGGTGCACGATGGACCAACAGGAGGGCATTTCGAGAATTTCACATCAGGAAAAGTGCTCCGATTGGCTGAAAAATGCGGCGGTCCATACAACATTGGGCTCGCACATGGTCCATAGAGGGCAATTTGGAAATTTTGTTTGATCCAACAGGCGGCTTTCATTGAAACTTGATCGAACGATTGAAATGAAGGCGCTGATGGATGGCATCCACAGCTCCCGATCGAGATCCAACGGCTAAGATTCATTCCAATGTTAAACTAAAGATCAGAAGGCCTCTTTCTACGCGATCGGATGGCCCAGATTCAATCTAACGGTTGATCCAATGGCTGATATAAAATTTGACTTGATCTAAATTATTTTAAGGAATTTTAAGTGATTTTTAGACCATTTGATCAACATCTAATGGGCAGAATTACCCAGATCCTAATTTGAGTTGTTTTGGAAGTCTTAAACCTAATTTCTAAAGGATTTTGGGGGGGAATCAATCTCTTAACCTATAAAAACCTACTGTTGCCGTAGAAAAGAGGAGAGGAAAGTCAGAGAAAAAGAGAAAAAGAGAAAAAGGGAGAGAGTTAGAAAAAAAAAAGAAAAAAAAAAGAAAAAGAGAGGAGAGAGGAGAAAGAGAAGAGTGATTTATGAGAGGAAAAAAAAAGATTTTTGATTTCTTTCGACAATCAAGATATCGATCAAGGAGCATCTTCTTCTTCACCAAGTTTTCCATGCCAAGAGCAATGGATAATCAATTTCAGCAATCAAACAGTCTAATTTCTCTGTGCTTTTTATTTTATTCGCTGTTTTTGAATTTATTATCATGAACTAAATTTTCTTATACTAAGGCTAAGGTGTAGCCACTCTTTTGATGCAATATTCAATGTGATTATTTTTAAATTTTATTTATGAGGAGTATATAAATATGATCTTAATGCTTTTAGATTACTGGCCATCTTCTAATTGATCTGATGAACATAGATATTACAGACCAAGTACATCTATATTATTGCTTCTTGATTATATACCTTGTATTATGAATCAAATTAGAATTCATATGCATGCGAAAATTTTAGTGCGGTTTGGACGCAGCGTATTTGAATTAGAGAGTTTTACAAAACTTAATGCATTAATATTTATTTAAATTATACCTGGACCAAAGGGTAATTAATAAATATTGATAGTTTTGCTATGCTTGAACCAAAGGATAGTAAATAAATTAGGAGACTCCACCGTCACATGAAATAAAATTAATCTAAAAATCTGAATATTTTATTGATTGAGTTGGTGAACCAATTGCCTTAGTAATCCATTGCTCTTAAGTTTAAAACCCTAATAATTTACACTCTCTTTATTTTCTTAAAAAAATTTTAATTATTTTTTTATTTTATTCTTTAATTTTTTATTCTCATAAATCGATCTTCTAAATAAAGCATAGGAAAGAGCTTTTCAGTACTTATTTTCCAATCCTCTAAGGACGATACTCTACTCATTCACTTTATTACTTGATCGACTGGTGCACCTGCCATAGCTATAAATTAGCATGCATCACTTACGCTTCTTGGTCCGATCCTGTGCAGTCGTTCCGACATTTGGCTGCACCCTCTTGTTCTTCTTCTTCTTGTTCTTCTTTTCTTTCTTAAAGGATCGATGACCAGAAGAAGACCCTCCCACTATATTTACTATCTCATTATGGAGTTGGTGATACTTCTCAAAGTTCTACAGTAACCCCAACAATTCATTGTAGTTGACTGCAGGCTTTATCATTCTAAAATGAGTTAGGAAGGGGAGGAAGAACTTGGGCAAGGAATTAAGGATCACATCCTTACCGAGCTGCTCATGCAGGAAAAAGCCCAGCTTGCTAAGGTGCTCGATCATGTATAATACATGATCGGTGACTAAGGCCCCGTCCCTCATTCGAGTGTTGAAAATAGCATAACTTATTTTGCACCTTTTAACATCGTCAGGCATGCCAAAGGAGTCGTTCAATATTTGAAGCATCCTCCTGTGGCTGGGCCATTTTTCAAAACCTATAGGCTGAAACCGTTCATTCATTGCCGCCAGATTAATACACTCGAATGCGTGGTGCGTATTCAAATTGAGACACTTTTGAATCAAGTGTCTCGAAACCGGCTCCTTTAGACGCATTCGGAGCTGGCACCTCACGGTAGCAAGATCCATTACAATATAAGACGAATCCGCTCATGCTCCAAGATGATTTTCAACTCTACAAATACCAGCTATCATAGTTGGGTCCCATTAATTTGTTATTATCTAATAATGACCGAAGCAATAGGTTAATGCGCCATTTCTTCATAATCTGGAAAACCCAAAACCAATTAGTCAGTATGATCAATTAATCCCTAAAGACTTGGGACTCTTGTGCTAAGGTTTCTCACTATTTTATAACGAATTGATAGTCTCCTAACTCCAATTTCGCAGGAATTACTTTTAATTTCTTAGTGGGTACTAGATTTCCCATGGACTACACATGAGCCGCAACTTTGCGTTGTCCAACCTATGTGACACCTATTGGGTAGGTTCAAAACTCATATTACTTTCTCTTAAATATTTTCTAGTAATATCAATTTTTGCCCTAGAGACCTATCAGTAGGCTTTGGAACCTATCACTAAAAAAGTGTTCGATTAGGTCCACCATCTAACTATGACTCCACATATTGGTGTTTTATCTATTCCGTGATAGAATGATTAGGTCCGACTGCTTGCGTCGGCCAACCCAACACTCATTAGAAAGACTTAACCAAATCAATCATGTTTTATGATCTAATATTTCATTATCAATAAACACCAGGCCTTTAAGG
>QRFJ01004374.1:0-71798 GCA_006176705.1 Cocos nucifera | reverse complement strand
GAAACAGTGCGAGTAGCTCTCAATTAAAAATCACTGGTCAAATTATCAAACTTTACCTTAGACACCATCCGATTTATTAGTTTTAATTTGACCAACCTAGTAATTTTGGGTTCGACTGTGTAGCCATGAATCAAGTCCATTTGGTCCTTGTTAAAGGCATGGACTTGATCAACTACAACTATTGTAATTAAGTCTATAGAGTCCTTGACCTAATCTAAATTAACATTTAATTAGATTTGATCAATTACACTAATTTAGTCCACTTTTTAACTAATTACACTGTAGGTCTAAAATAAGCCAGTGAATTTATGCGGAACTTAATCTTAATCGCAAATACATGAGACCCAATAAGGGGACATCAGTTACCTAATGGTGATTTTATGATTATATGGATTAGAGTCTGTCAAACTCTCATAGATAAGATAGAACTAAATCATTGTGATCTTATAACAATTTAATGTTGAGTTGATGTAGGGCTGTGTGATCAATGGTTAGCGGTTTTGTGACATCTCTGTAAAGAATGGTGCAGAGGTGATTTGTTATAGCATATCTTTTGATAATAAGATCCACATTAAACTCAAGAGGGTTTGGAAGCGTATTATATCTCCGACCAACATTCGTCGAGATGCTGGACTCGACATTATGCAGTAAAATGAATCAGGCTCAATTCGCAGCACAGAGTGACAGTGTTAGGTTTCGTGAAGAGAGAATTTAATCTAAGAAACACTACTGGTTGTACAGGCTACATTGATTACTAGATCATGGAATAACTTCAATACTTATTTAATTATGCATTCTGATCATAAAAGATTAGATTTAAGATCTAATATAATTAGATTTCATAAAAAGAGATTGTAGATCAAGATATCTAGAGTGTGTGTGATGTAAAAATTGATAAAACCAGTTTAGCGTAGGATATCGACTCAACAGAAAAAAGATTACCAGGGACAGATCGACAAACCTGCATTTACTGTAGGAGGTAAACCCACTGCAAGCTATGAAGGAATATCTACAACTCAAAGAATGGTGCAAAGTACACGCCGCAGTGCGCCATTAACTCGCAGAATCACATGTGAATTGAGTCTTGATCCTTTAATTTAGAATGTACATACTCCCAAAAGATCATCAAAGGAAAGTCCTCATTGGTATTATTAGATTTAATATTTATTAGATCTCATGATCTAAAGACATATATACATATCGCTAATATACAAGCATATCATGTTTAGTGGACCAATATTTTTGCTTTGCTACGAATTGACCGTTTGAAGGGGAAGCGGGGTGATCTAGCGGAGGCGGTTTGCAAGTTTTTGTCTGTCTCACTTAAAATGGACAGTGAGAACGTTGTATTTTTTTAAAATAAGCTAAAAATATAGTATAAAAAATTTAGATGTGGGAGAATTCTAAATTAATTGACATGTGTTTGATTCATATCATTAATATTAAGTCCTCATTAAGGATTCGTGACAAGGCATATACGGTTCGCACCTCATTAGCAGATAGAGATTGTGGATTGGGCTCTTTTAGTGTGGTATCCCAAGCCTTTCGATATTAAAGAGTGCCACACGGAAAATAGTAAGACACAGAAGCCTAATTGGTTGCATGCGAGGAATCTACCCTCTTTACTACATCTATAGGGACAGGTATTCGCAGGAAGGTATCTCCAATATGTGTCTGGGATAGCTATAGTTACATGCGAAGTGATAACTCTGGAATCCACTTATGAGGAATCAGGTGATGCTCTGGTTAGTTAGCCCTCCATTGAGAGCTCATAAAAGGATCCAGGCTGTAGTTTATTAGTATCGCGCTCTCTGTAGGAGTTGGTTGCTTGCATCTTTGGGTAGCTTTCCTCCGCTCTCGGCACTCAAACACACTTAGTGTGCCGGAGTGCAAGCCCTCCTCACCTTGGGCCTTCAATGGCCTCATCGTACTCGCAGATGCGCTCTCGATAGAAAATCACAGGGGAATGAAGCAGGAATCTCGAGGCCAAATAGGATGAAAGATATTGCTAGGTATATAGGTCTTTTTATATTATCTACGCTTTTCAAGCATAAGCGTTCACACACCAAAACATCAATATTGCTGGGAGGTTCATGATGTGAAATGATGTGTTTTCCAAATTTGGTGGGTTATTGATTCTGCTCACGCAGCACGAGGTCTAGTGGATCTCCTACAAATACTGAAATCATACTTACGAGTTTCGCGGATCAATACTCGAAGGAAGGTTTCTGTGCTCCAGTCGTGACTCACGCAAAAATTATGGGGACACACTGAAATTATCGGTGATCACCACTCAATCGTGATATTCTAACTGAGTTCGATTCCTGGTCTCAGTTAACGGTTTCCCAGTGCTGAGACGAGATATGCTTAGCGTGCACGATTTTGTGCGTATGGAAACATAGTGTGTTTATGGGGAAAGAACAGAAATACTTGCTCTCATGAATATATAAGGGCTCTATTTAGATCTGCATATTCTGAGAGAGACATTTGGGGATTCTGGGGTTTATGATCCTTAGAGGTATGGAAAGTAATCTAGGATACTGGTGGAAGGCAAAAAACGTGGCATGATAGTGAGAAGAAGTAATGAGAAGGTGCGTGGGTAGGCATCACACTTAGCTCTACCTTCCACTCCTAAGATTATTATATCTGGCTCTTCTCGCATACACAAAGATAGAGATGATAGACGCGCCTATTGAGAATCTGCGGATTTGAAATTGTTTATCATATAGGGCCCATTATAGATGTGTGAACGTGCCTTAGTTATTGTTAGATAAACGTCTAGCAAATTTATAGATTCTCATCATTAGGAGAAGTTTTGATAGAGACTAGTGTATTATAGCGATATAGTGTAAGAGCGAGATTAAAGAGTATTCCATAGAGGGGTTAATAATAGAGACTTTGACTTGGTTTTATCTGAAACCTATAACTCTTCAACCATAACTGAAAATAAGTGTGCTCGCGAACACAAAATTAAAAGACTTTTCTTCTCCTACTTCTCTCCCTCTTCTCTCTATCATCCATCTAGGTTCCAACTCTGAGCGCTAATAAACCCTATGTAGCTCAGCATTCTTACGCTAATGGATCTCCTTTTCCTCTTAGCTGTGCTCTTTCAGACTTTGGGAGAATGCATAGCAAAAAGAAATTTTCATATCGAAGATATACACGTAAGTAGAGTAATCGAAGTGCTGGCTTGGAAAAGTGGACTTAAATGAACTCTGGAAGCGCGGCGCGGATGATGGAAGGTTTTACCAACTTTCTTACATCTTCTTGGAAATTTACAAAATACTCGCAAAGACTTATATTGCAAACTAGTTCTCTCAAACAATATGTGGATACAAGCGGCTCAAGACGCTCATAAAAACAGACATATAAGAGCAGTGAGAGTGGCACAGTATATAAAAGTGAACTACAGCGTAAATTGGGTTGTGTGTGTACATTCAATATTTTAACTTTGTATAAATGTATTGATAAAGCGAGTGCAGGCAAAATTTCTCCCAAGGACTTGAGCTCGTTACACTGGGTTCAGGAGGTGTTGGGACAGTTATAAAGGAACAATTGTAGCCCCAGCATCGGGATGAGAGTAGGGGATACTCTGAGTGTTATATAACGTGGTCAAACACTCCTTTGACTTTTCAAAATTTGGTCACTAAACCCAATATTTATTTAAGGCACACAAGATCTTAAGAATAATAAGTGTCTCGAAATATAATCACTCTATATTATATAATAGGTGAACTTTATTAACATACATAAATTGTGTTCCACATTAAAGTTTCTCTATATAGTTCTTAAACTATAAAGATGAATTAATAATATTTGAAAACATCCACTCTCTCGTGTATAAAATGTAATCATTTTATGGATCAATACCATCTATGCCCCCACATGCAGAAGTGATCATAATTTAACTTCAAGGTTAGATCGTGTGGTAAGTAGTCATAGTGTGCTAGCACATACCAACCATCGCAAGTTCACTCATATGATACGCACAATCTCAAGAAATTCTCTCATAGCATAAATTTACTCACTCAGAAGTGCCATATCTCTAATCAATTACAAACATGAAGACTAAACGCCAATTAATTCTTTTACTCACAATCTACAATATTACTAATTTTAATTCCCTTTAAAATAACAATATTAGGGGAGGTAATGGAAATGCCATTGCCTAATCTAAAGGTTTAAGTAACCCTCAATTGGATTGCTTAAAGCTGAATTAAAATTTGAATGTATGTGTTGCGTGAAGCATAGGATGTGGCATAACATAAATATCAGTCCCCACGCACCACACCAAGTGATATAGGGACTGCTCATGAAGAAGGTCCCCCAAACCACGCTGGATACACTCGATATTGAAGCCACTCAAAAGAAATCTCTACTCGATATCATGGATAATACGGTATAGACTCCTCTCACGCTAGACTCACCTCAGATAGTATAGGACGATCCACTAGTGTCGAGAATCTCATCGATGAAAGAAGATAGTGTAGCATGAGTAGAATCTAGCACCGATCGTCACCCTGATACCAACCAGGTCCTAATGAGGCCACTACTTTACGGGTCATAGATCTCAGTGTTAGACCGCGTGACTTTTAAATACGGATCCATAGTAGATCCTAGGGATCCGTCAGTAAAATCTGTACTGCGACCCATTGACATTTCAAGTTCGAATCATAATTAGACTCAGGTAGTAATTGAAACGTCGCGTCCTCACTTATGTTTGAAACCCCATCAGAGTGTGCTCTGTGAAGTTCACTTTATAGGCGCACCTTGGTTGGAAGTAGATCAGTAGGCATCTAGCGATAGACCAAATTTATTCTCTTGTACAAAGTCCTCATATACTAACATACGTATCGTGTCTGATTCTGATGCTTAATTTTGGTAAATACCATGCGCGATTGTCTGGATTTTCGGTCTGATAAAGCCGACCACAGTACGCAATCTAATTCGCACAGAAAAGCTCCTCATGGAAAATATTCGCGTATAACCGGCATGATTTCATATTTCCATCTCCTCCTTTAGACACTCATACCGTGTGTACACTTCTATTGCTTACAAGGTTAGATTGGGATTTAGATAGATATGTAACATGGTGCAAATACTCCTAAAAGTCATCATTTATATATGAGAATTGTAAATTTGTCGGATATTAGTATTATAGACATATCCATCATGTGGAATGGCGTAACATCTGCATACGTACGAGAGATTTGCATAAATTTGATAAATATTGATTGAAAACATACTATCGGAAATGCATACTCTCATGCTCTCCATACTCTCACTTTGTTAAGGGGAGTACAACTACTTCGTGGAGATACTTTAACATGTGACATCCGATTAATGTGCCATATCTATCTGTTGACTGTGGCTTGCTACCCATAGAGCCACTTCATCAGATATGTATGTGAGAATAGAATAAATGGGTATAGGAGTGGTAAGTTACTCTTTTGTACCTATTAGATCTGAAGGTTATTTTGCATGAGCTTTTCTACCTGGTGATTTTAAAATTTTTGCTTGGAGAATTACTTAATATGGTTGGTTATCTTGCTGTCAGGGATTTAATTAGTAGGACGAGAACACACTTAATTTTTATGAGTACATACTCTCCCGCTATCCTTTGGGAGCTTAGATTACTTAATGTAAGAAAGAATAAAGTGCAGAGTAGATCACGTTCAAGTGTAAATTGGTCTGATCTCCAACATTGAATGAAATCAACTAGCAATTAAAGACAACAAGTTGACATAATACACTTGTATGTCTATAATTAACAAAGGTATTTTGCCATACGTATTTTGTTGTGGTTTATGACTTTGACCAAACATTCTGCAATTGTTAAAATAAAATGCGCACCAACAATTAAGTTGGATCTATACTTCTATACGTGCTTATAACTCACTTGCTTATATAATTCGATGGCACTTTATATCAGGTATAGATTTTCCGAAGGACCTAAAACTGACAATGTCTATCCAGGAACTAACTAAATAAGTGTTAAGGAATTTTGCTCTATAGTCTTGTGTGTATTCTGGGCGTTGATGTCAAGGATTATTACAATATAGTACCCAAAGAATGTGCGCATAGAACTAGTTAAATATGTTAAGGACTATTCTTATATTGTTTTAATATTCTTCTGTGTGTATTTATGAGTCGGAATCAGTCACGCTCTCAAGATTCAACGTTTATGAATACTATACTATATATCTATACAGACAGGCAATTTCTGATTATCTATGTTGAAATTAAAGTCACGAATAATTGTCTATAGTACTCGTAAAATTGCCTCGTCCCATGGAATCACCCTTAAAATAAATTATATAATGGACATTTGTTTTCTCCATATCATTTTAACCGAAGGATATAATGGTAAAATAAGCCACGTGTATGCAGCTTCGATTCCTAAAGTAGAATTAACTGTATACGAAAACATTATGCGCTTATCGCGCAATTGAAAACTATGTATCTCTGAACTAACTTGATTTGTTATACCATATGTGCAGGCTAAATCAGAAAAGCATTATGTTGTACCAGAGCTCAAATGGATCTCCATTACAATTTTTGGTGTATATCAGGTAAGATAGATAATGAGTAATCTGACAAGATAACTATGTGATGATTATTAAAGTCTCACAGATGTCAAGTTTGATCGCCGCCCGCAATAATCTGAAATAAGTGTTTGACTGGAAAAGGGCGGAATTACTTTTTGTAAGGCACTTTAGCTGCTCCAAGGGCCTAACAGGTATGTTCATTCCGAAGCTATGGAGTATGATCAATTGAATTTACTACAATGTGCTCGAACGTTCGAAGGATGGCCAGCTACCAATAGTAGGAGAGTGATAGCAAGTGTGATTGGCTATACGCAGTGACATCTAGATCTGCGCACAACGTTGATGAAATTGGAGCAAGAAATCAAAGACCTTTAGATATGTTCCTTTGTGCACAGATAGTGTGATATGTGTGATTAATTTTCTATGAATGCTATGAGTATGAGTAACTATTTCCCATGATTAAGAAGTGCATTGTGTCGAAGCTCGAGGTAGTTATGTATCATATCAGATAAGAAGTCAATAACACTCCACAAACATGCTATTCATTTTTGAATGGAGGGGAAGAAGTGCATGTCTGCAAATTTACCAAGCTGCTGGTATTCTAGAAAGAAAGAAAGAAAAGTGGGAAACGTAAGGCCATAAGAGACTTATCGCGGCCACAAGACAATTCGTAGTCAACTTTTTCAGTAAGGATCTCATTCTTGCCTCGTCTAGAGAGAGGGCTAACGCCCTATAGCAACGGCCATGATCATGTGTTACGACGCTCTATATACGTTAGTGATAGAGGGATGATGTCCTGAAGATATCTGAGTTTAGGTAAAAAATGGTATTTACTTCTTTCCATGTTAGTGGATTTTAAGAGCTTATCTGCATACGAGAGATGCCACATTATATACAAGTGTCTCTCTCATTGTAGTATAGGAAGGGAGCCAGTTTAATGAGCATCTCCTAGTGAATGTAGGTAAGGTGTGACGTTGTTGCAAATTAAGATACTAAATATTCAATTATGCTGACGTGGTATTGTATGTGCTATAGCTTCGCTTCGAGAATTCGGTAGTCGCGCGTACAAAGTCATAGTAGCATGATGTCAGCTCTTCTTGGATGATAATAGTATTGCTGGCATACATCTATTAGTAGTCTAATAAGTGATCTAGGAGGGAAGAGATATACAACAATTTCATATAATGCAGACCTCTCTTCTGCGTGGATAATCTAAAAGGGGAAAAGTCAAGAATAGAGTGTGAAATTGAACTGTTAAAACCTTTCTTGTAGTCAACTAGATTTCTCATGAGCGACTGTAATCACAGTGGGTATTTTTTGTTTTACTCTGGTTTATACACTGAAGGTCATACACGACGCATGAAACTAGAGAATGATAGTATATTTGGTGAAGGAAAAGATTGGATTGGAGGGATGGACTTAACTAATATTGAGCATGTGGATATACAGTGTCTCATGTACCTAGTATTGGGCGCACGAGAGTTCATCTTGAATGAGCCAGAGAGTGATATTACTCGCAAGAAAATGCAAAGTGATGAGAAGATCAGAGATCATGTGTGTGTGCATGTGTTTTATTTTGTCACAACTAGTTTGGAGAGCTTAGAGAAATAAAAATAAAAATAAAATATTTGCACAGAGCAAAAAGTAATGCCTAATCAACTTCACACTTAAGTAGAGGAGAAGATTGCCAATTTTGTAACCAGTGAAGTTAAATCCTCTTGATTATCGTAGGGACTTTCCTGATAGGTCTTTTGGTGCATAGAATCGGAAACTACATGAGCCTGATGATATATCATGAGTGTATGAGAGTAGGATATATGGGAATATGCGCATATGGTCGTACTTCCTAACACTTTTTTAGCCACATCTCTGCGACTAGCAGAGCGTTGTAACCCTTATAAGCATATACGTGTAGAGAGTGAGTACTACACAAGTCTTTTCTATAAAAAAATCTATGAGATTGGTGCACCTTATAGCGTAATAGATTTGGATCGCGTATGCTGAGATGATAGAACTATGTGATATTAATGACTCTATTTTAAATGTGGTTTCTTACAAGATAGATCAGAAATACACGAAGTTAGAGTTATATGTGTACGTAATGACAGTTCCCAATTCCAAACTAATCTCTACGCTAGAAGAGGGAGAATTCTATCGATCAATCATTAAAAGCTAGAGTGTTAATATGTGTGCGCATACGATATAAGATCTCAGGACTTCTCAGTGTGACATAGGAAGATTGCGATTTGATACTTTTAAGAAAAACCAATATATACTGACGCACAGCTCTCTCACGTGTGACGATAGTGGGGTCATCATGTGGAGTTTCGAGGTTGAGATGCCAGTTGAGCTTGTGTTCAATGTGTTGGTGTTTTTAAAAAAAAATACAAGTGCGCAACTCCCTGAGTTGTAGCTCGGCTACGCGATTGATAAATGATACACAACAAATATTGCAAGATCATAACTTGTTATATATGTGTGACTTACGAACTCTTCAGATTGGTTTAGGATTCAATTCATTCTAAGGATGGCTATATTGCGCGCAAGATATGTGCGATGGTAAGCAATGTAGGGATGATCCAACGATACTAATAGTCTATCTCGTGGAAGAGAGGTATTGTCCCTTGGCGGTCAATGATTGTGACGCATATGATAATATATAACTTCTCCCGACAAGTGCACCTACACTAATCATAAAAGATAACCATTGGTTTTGACTCAATTACTAGTCAGAGAAAAAGAGTCATCCTTATGTCAAGAGCAACATGTGCATATCATGATACATAATATGAGCAGAGGATTTCTACCATACCATATTTAATAGGGTACTTGAGGTCTCTCGCTCGAAGATCACAGTCAACAGGCCATGTGTAGTGGGGTGTTGTGTGCCAGTGGCATAATATGTTAGAGAAATGTTTCCAGTGAGCTCTGTGCTGGATAGCGAAGGTGTGCAATTTAGTAATAGCGACTCGAAATGAGCAGCCATTGAGACGAAAAGAAGATTGAACCATCTTTGGGACTAATGAGAAATCAATTCCAAGAGACAATGTCTCTAGAAAGACACTCTCAGATGTACGAGTGATTGAACAGCAGAAATAGCAGTATTATTGTGATGCTTTATCAATACTCGTGTACCTTCGCTCAATTATAGACGGAGGCTATTGTATGGTGTGCATTAGAGTGCGAACTGTTAGCTTCTCTGAGATGAAGTGCTCCTTGTAAAAATTTATTTGCTCAGTGTCTTGTGCTGAGGGATAGCTTGTATGCCTACTAGAGATAGAGATTTCTTTTTATTCTACTCTCGATTGTGTGCCACGTTTGAGAGTGAGTTGCGGTTATCCTACTCATCTGTTATAACTTATTTTCCCTTATTCATATAGTAATAAGAGTGCTCTTGGTGCCAATAGACCGTAGGGGTCGAGCGCTCTCGGACTCTTGATATTGTCACTATTCTTTGATGGGTAGATAACTATGTTATTTTTTTTATTTTTTATGGTATACTTCTCTCATTATAGTAATTAGAGCCATTAACTACGCTCAGACTACCTCGCTTTACTAGGAATTCTCTTTTAAATCATTAGTTAGAGTGATCAGAAGTAGTTGGACTATGGACTTTATATGTCCTCTCAATCTACTCTCAATCTCGTCATGGATCGTTTCGTGATTTTCTGTGTCATTCATCGATTTGTGTTTGACTTTTTTGAATTCCGAATCACACGACAAAAATACATTTATTTGAGTGTGTGGGATATGACCGAATCACTTAGTCTTGATAATTAGTATTAATGTGGTAAAAACTACTCTAGTGCAGATTGTTGCCTTGGATCTCTCTAATTTTGGTATGCTGTCATATTGTGCCATAGATAGAAATCTTAAGCCGCACACGATTGGACATTAGACGAAAGGTATCAAGGTATATGTCCTTCCTCAGGGTATTAAAGGCTTTCTCAAAAGGGGAGATTCTATAACCCTGACTCGGAGAGATAAGAGATTAGACTCACTATCAATCTGTCATTATGTTCTATACTCGTGTGTTATGACTCTTAAGAAAGTGCTCACAAATGTGTGTCTCGAACGTTAAATTACATCTCAATTATTAGGATCATATACTCGAATCTTCTCTTAGGAGCTTTTTATATAATAATTGCCATAACTAGTCACCAACATGTAAATATAAATTAGATAGATTATCATTATTTTTTTCATTATCCCTTTTCTACCTCATATATAATTGCTATAATCTTTATAACGTTCGTGTCACTGTGATATCTCATGTGATCTCTTATTCGCTAAGTTATTTAAAGTGGTCCAATGCATTTCCTAATCACTATATATTTCACTCTTCTTTCGATTTTCTTTTCTGTTCCTAATATTTCTTCTCTTTAATGTGTATGTCGATCTCTTCTATAACTCAATGATCTCAATATTTTACCTTCTATATAACATCCTTCTGTTCTTTCGCGTATCCATAGTTTCCTCTCTACTTTTCTTAGCGCAACTTTATAACAAAAATTGAGGGACCAATGCCCGCTTAGTGCTCGATCCAGGTATCCACAGTGATCTGGGATAAAAAAAAAAAAAAGTGATACGATTGAAGCTTGTTTTCTCTCAGGTACTCTGCAGTCCACCTTGGCTCTCCTAATTTATGATCTATTCTAGGTTTTGATGGAAAGACAGATCCTGAAAAGGAGATAGAGCCTCATAGCAAGGTATACCGGAAACTTTTGGTTAGGAAATGTCAAGGGCACTGAGCATGACCTCCTTGTAAGTAGTCATTAAAGGAGTCGACCTTCTCATCGAGATTGGCTTATCTCGATGTTTTGCAGTTGAGTCAATCGCAATCTGTTTCTTTTGCACCTTGTAGGTCTGCAGGTGTATGGGTTGTACTCATCTACGCTATATAGTTGTTCCGGCCATATACGTTCTTTGTCATACATGGTCTCTCAATAAAACTTAGCTAAGTTTACATAAAGCCATTTTGAATATTTTCAAATCTGGAGCGTTTGTTTGTGCATGTTTTATTGTGTCGTATATCTCGCAAATTTTCGCTCGCTATCTCTGCTACGAAATTGTGTGTATTTAACAGCAGTTACTTGGGAAGATGCTATTTAGTGTCATAGACGCAGGTCAGACTCTGGACGCCGCTAGTACCTATTGATATCATTAGAGTTCGAGATCGTTATTAGCTCCTTACTTGGCCCTTTTGATGCATTCTCTATTGGACAATGTTATCAAACAAAAAATGTATAGAAAGAAAGATATATATCAATCTTTCTATTAGGAGCCAGAGTTTTTCATAAAAATAGATTAAATTGTAATCTCACAATGAGACTTCAATTCTATGTAATCTATGACAAGACTGATAGGAAAGCCCATGTACTGAAGACTTAAATCTGTGCTCGATATGACCTTCATATATATTCTTAGGCTCATATCGCGGTGGCTCCTAACAGTGACTCAGGAAAGGACCAAATCATACTCACCACCGCTTGGGATAGCACCGAGAGGATTGTCGTTATTCTCGCCACTCTCTCAGATTGTGACCTCTCTAAGTACAATATTAAAAATACTCAAATATCTTAGAGTGTGTTCCTATTTAATAGCTGATAATATATGATGAAGAATATGCGATATTAGAATTATCTTTGATAATCGCATGAATTCTTTAATATATGTAAACGAGGTAAAGTTAGAGTGAGAGATATACTATGAAATTTCGAGATTACAGACCTAGACAAGTCCTAGTGATCTCGCAATGACCTGAAGCACCCTACCTTCATATGATTAGTGAACGATAATCCCACTGAATAATATTCGCGATATCTGTCTTTACCTCGCAGACCTCTATGACATGCTGACATTGTGATCTCACCTACAAGCCAGATCAATTGAGATATAGAATACATGAATTCGATTCATTTGCGTATTTGTACTAACATGGTTTGATTTTGATTTTGATTATGATCCTAGATCTCTATGTTTCTCAGATAATCACTGCATCCTAAGTCACACATCGAATTCTAGATATCGGTGGTTGTGTTCTTCTATACTGATAGTCTTCTGAATATGGTTGAACTCACCACAAACAGCATACAATAGATTTGAATTTGAGAGGGTGTATATAAGAACCAATAAAATAATGCTAAAAAGAGTCTTCCGCTACTTCACCTAACTCACCTGAGAAGGACTGAGATCCTGTGCATTGAGTGGTGATTTATAACAGAGAGAATACATGTCATAGTGAACTGAGTAGTTCGGGACTGGTCATGTTGAGAGCACTCTTGCAGTGTGCGAAAGGTTACGTGGGGTTTGTTCCTAAAATCATTGGCAATGGAAATTTAGGATTAAGTATGTTTTTGAACCCGACTCTTGTTGTTCTTCCTCCGACTGACGCGAATATGCACGGTACGGGACGACGGCATGAGTTGACCTCGCGCGCCCTCGATCCGCCCACGTAGTTTTGGAAAGACGCCGCGCCAAGCAACAACATGCAGCTTAGAAGGGATCGAGGAATATATCGCATTGAAAAGATGGGAGAGGAGACCGCACAACACGCCCATAAGGGGGTACTGGCACTCCAGCAGGCGCAACCTTCGCTATTTATCGCGGTCATGTAGTGGTGAATTGAGTATGGAGTTCATTTTTTGAGGCGCGTCTGGAGGGAGAGTTAGTATGGTGCTCTCTTAGGCACCGAAGACCCAACGCGTCTTTACTCGGCCTGCGTCTTGTGATGGCCAGTGTATCAAAATGCGGTAGTGAGGTCTCATGGATAGGGTGAGTGGACAAAATCCATGCGCGCGCACTCAATATGTTACTGGAATATGTGGTGCGGTGTGCGTCATCCAATATGGGCGATAGTGTTGTTTTCTGTTAGATATAAGCTATGGAGAAGCTAGGCTCTGCGTTAAAATCACTAAAGGAACTCGAGCTAAGGAGGCAAGGAAAATTTAGCGCTTGCGCTTCCGTTGGTGCCTGTATAGTTATAAAAAAGGTTCCCCGCTGCTCCAGGGTTTTGTGATTTCGCGAATCAACAGATTTATCGCCGTAGAATATCTCCCTCGCTATTGCCTCGTGAGTCTCTCGCTTCATCCATCGATTGTCTCGCCCAGTCATTTATTCAGTCTCTGTAATGCCATTCTCTCATTATCTCTTCTCTCACTATACCTCTAAATGGTGTGGGGCAAATCAGCAAGAATAAGGTTAATGGTGCTATATAGGTACAAAGATTTCAATAATGTGATATAGCAGATTATCTAGTTTTGTGAGTATATTATAATAAAATAATATGACTGTTAGCAAAACTATCGGAAGATTATCTTATATCGTGAAAGTGACTAATATCTAGAATGTTCTTCATGGATCTATAGAATATAATTCTTAGTGAGATATCTATTATGTTAAAGGTGATGGTGACTCTCCTTTCATATATTTCTGACACTGTATCTAGTTAATGTAAAGCTAGAAAGTGTGAAATTTTGTTTTCGATCGCTAACGGATGACGTTGTCACTCGCTCCAAGATGTGCATGCATTTCCAGTGCGCGTAATGACTCGCACTGACCTTAGATCATCGCTATAGGTGAACAGTTCAGCCAAATAGGTGATATCATTATCTCTAATTTTAATTTTAATTTTATAATTAGATTAATCTAATCAGATCTAAGAACTCTCAAATCTGATCAAATTTCAAAAAAAATTAAAAAATTTCTGTTGCAAATATGACCCGATCAGATTGATCTTATGACAAGAAACTAGGTTTTTTCTTCAACTGGTATCAGAGCTAGATTTTTGATTTCAGATCTATTTTAGATTAGATCTAATATTCTTTTTTTTGATATGATCAAATGAATTTTCAGATGTTACATGAGATGTAATTAGATCTAAAAGTATGAGATGCGATTTACATTTTCATATATATGATGTATGCAATGCATGTCTAGACTAGATCTGTAGTTCTATGTTATGGTAGTCTAGATCTGAATTTTTATGAAATGTTTATTAATTTTTTGATGATTACATGAGATATAATCAGATCTGATGCATGAGATGTATGTTTAAAATTAATAGACTAGATGTATGCAAAGCATGTGTAGATTAGATCTTTAATCATATAAGAGTTATATATATTAGATCTAATTATTTTATAGTATAGTTTAAATTTTTGATTAAGGCATTCCTCTTGGCCGTTCGATCATAAAAATAAGAAGGGTTTAAAGGTCCTTGCTTTTCATTCAATGGGGTGCTCTTATGGTGTATAGAAATGCTGCATGTTTGCCCTTAATCAGAAAATAAAAACTTATTTTTCTGCAAAATTCTAGATCCAAAAGTCCTAGGATCTTTATATGCTTTGTTCTTGAACCATATTTTGACTTGATTAAGAATTAAGTTTATGAAACTACTTATATTTAAAAATTAAGAATTTTTAGATCTAAAATACCTTCATAAAATATAGGTTCGAGTATGGGTAGCTTGATTAGGTCTAGCGGTTGATCAAACTAAATCAAGATTTGGTTAGGTGGGATCAAGAGTGCTTAGATTTGACCAACCTATTAGATGTAAGTCTTGGTCAAGGTTGACTGATAGTCACACATGGTCGACTATTTTAAGACCTAATTTGGCTTCGTAGTTTGAGCCTAGATTGTAGGCTAACCCAATTAGTTTTGATTTGATAATTTGGTGTCTAAGGTAAGCTAGGCAGACATGTTGATCCCATGATTAATTTTGATGATTGCCAAATCTTGAGTTTATTATGTATCTAATCATGTGTCTCAAGAATGTGTGCAGAATTTTTTAAATTCAAAATAAAACATTTATCTCAAGAATAAATCTTCTCAAGATGTCATGCTAAAATACTTAAAAGATCAAATTCATACATTTTTGGATGGCCTGGTATGAAGAAAGTATGATTGGAAGAAGAAAAATTAAAATTGAAGGAAGCAATCTTGTTTAGAAGAGTTTGGGACTAAGAAATTCAAGTTTGGAAGGTCAAACATTAAAGAAAAATAAAGCCAAAATTTTTAGAGACCTCTCCTAAAAATTTGGAGATCTCTTCTAAAAATTTAGAGGCTTCTCCAAGCTGTTTGGCACTCCTACACATTGCCCTAGTACAGGCTTGAGACCTCTCCAAAATTGGGCAAGACCTCTCCATTTCAAGAAACAAAAACCTCATTTCTGTGTTTTGAGACAGAGAGCTCCCAAAAATTCTTGAGAGCTCTCACTGTGAAACTAAGACATCTCAAAAATACCCAAGATCTCTCGCTGGGAATTGAGAGCTCTCATGGAAAAATTGAGAGCTCTCTAAATTCACGACAGCCTTCAATGGGATTTTTCTGCAAGCTTTCCAACCGCTAGTTTTCACTCCTAATGGCTATTTCAGTACTTCCAATAGTTAGAAATCTCTCCCCTACCATCTCCAAAGATATTTAAAGGTGGAGAATCAATTGAAAAATATGATTAAGGGATTTAAAAAGAGAAATCATTTTTCAAACCTAAGGAATTCTATTGCACATCAATAAAAGAGAAAAAGAGAGGAATTTTGCAGTGATTTCAAAGGGCATTCAAGAGCTATCTTTTATAACTTTTCAAGCATCCTCTCAAGCCTCAAAGAAGAGTTTTCAGGCTTCAAAAGAGCTGATTATTTAACCTCTTTTTCGTGCTCAAAGAGTTTCAACTCTATTTTTTATTTTTATGCTAAAATTCTTATATTGTATTTTTATTTCTTTTCAAGTTTCTTTGGAGGAAAGAAACTTGAAAATTAGGTCCATCCAAGCTTGGAATTGGACATTGTAGGTTTTGGTTGGTGAGCCCGAAAAATAAACTGGATTGTTAGTGAATTCAGAAAACTAACGGTGTTAGATTTTGGTTGGTGCTCCTGTGAAAATCAACTAGATTTGTTTGTGAGCCTAGAAAAATAAACACACTATAATCAAGAATAGATTATAGTAAAAATTTTAAGAAAAGCTTAGGGAGTGGACGTAGTGTGGGTTGCACCGAACCACTATAAATCATGATATTTTTGTATTTATGCTTTTCTCTTCTATTTCTTTACATTCTTTGTATGCTTTTAATTCTTGCTTTACTTTTATAATTTAGTTTTGCTATCTTAATTCGGCTGCTATACTATTGCTCACATTCCACAATCACTAAAGATAGCATAAATTAAAGCATACCTTGTTTAGAAAGTAAATTTGGTTAAATTTTTTAGAAATCCAATTCACCCCCCTCTTGGGTTGCAACCTCTGGGTAACAATTGGTATCAGAGCAGGTACTCTGTTATTGATTATTGACCTAACCATCTAGAGTTAAAGATTTTGTCAATCCAAATGGAGTTTTTATTTAATGAAGATTATTCTATAGATAGATCTTCACTTTTTAATGGTTCTAATTATATCTATTGGAAAACTAGAATGAAAATCTTTATACAAGCACATGATTATAAGTTATGAAAAATTATAATAGATGGCTCACACACGACCAATGCATTGATCGAGCATGATAAAGAAATGGCCCAACTAAATGATAAGGCCATCAATGTGCTTTATTGTTCATTGGATATAAATGAGTTCAATCTAATTCTTCTTATATTTTAGCAAAATAAGTTTGGAAGAAATTAGAAACAACTTATGGAAGAGCAAATCAAAATGAGGAATCAAGCTCCCAAGAAGAGAAGGAAGCTCTCCCCAACCTATGTCTCGTAGCTCATGAGGATGAAAAGAAGAAAAAAAAGAAGAGAAAATAAAAGAAAATGAAAGCATTAATTAAGGAGGAGCAAAGCGAAAAAATGAGAAATGAAAAAGAGGAAGAAAGTAGTACAAATTTTTACCTTATGACCAATGAAGATGAGGTAAATTCTGAAAATTCTTTCTAATTTACTTTTGATGAGTTATTTAAAGCTTTTAATGATTTAATGGATGAATACAAAAAAATAAGACTCAAAAATAAAGAACTTAAAAAGTCTAATCTTTTCTTGGTTGAAGAGAAAAATAAAATTTTGAGTGAAAAGGAAGATCTTTTGAAAAATATAAAATATTTGGCCAAAGAAAAGAAAGAATTTTTAGAACTAATTGAAACTCTAAGTAAGAAAAAGAAGAATATAGTTAAATCTAAAAAATTCTTTGTTGAAAAAAAAAAGCTCTTGAAATCTGAAAGATCTCCTTTGGAAGAAAATGCAAAACTAAGAAAAAAGATTGAAAATTTAAAATCTATGCTTGAAAAATTTACTATTGGATCTTAAAAGCTTCAAGAAATTTTGAATAATCAAATGGTTGTTTTCAATAAAGCTGGAATTAGTTATAATCCTTTAAAAAAATAAAAATTTATCAAAAACATATTTAGCAAAGCTTTATTTGAAAATAATTTATTTATATATCTTAAATATAACAAAGTAGGTCATAAAATTTTTAAATATAATATTAGAAAAATTGGTCATACTTTAGTTAAACAAATTTGAGTTCTAAAAAAAATCCATGTTCTCTAACCTCAATGGATCCAAGATGGCTTGGGTACCAAAATTTAGAAAGTGATTTTTGTAGGTACACCAATGATTCAATGGAATGCAAAAAAGAAATTCTATGGATGGATGCCTTGGAAATAAAATTGGATGGATGATGATGTTTGGTAAAATCTAAACTTTTCTCACATCGTACCATCATTGTTTGCTAAATATATTTTAATTATTAATTAGCATAATTATTAAGCACGTTAGATTGATTTTGATGATTTTATCTTTGCTTAAAATGATCATACTCCTTGAATAGAAAGCTTGATTTATTAAATGTATTGACTTTAATGATTTGCTAATATGTATGCATATGATAACTCTTTTCATGCTTTGAGAAGTATGATTGATTTTGATGCTAGCAATAATTCGAATAATTTGATTTTTAAATCAACATGCTTTCTTCTATATATCATGCTATGGATGAAATGGTTTTATCTTAAAATTTTGCATAATGTCTTAAGCCTCCCCATATTAATTTTATAATTGATGAATTTAATTTAAAAAATAATTAATTGGGTGTAAATATTTTAATTGTTAAACCTACAAGAAAAATTAATTTTCTGGCATTTCCTATAAGAAGCTAAATTATCAAAATTCTTCTAAAAATTTGAAACTCCTTAGTTGAACTGAACATATAAAGCCTTCATCCAATTTTTTCTTATTTAATCTTATTTAAATTGATTATTGGAACCCCCCAATTGATTATTTTTTGTGATCCTCTAAATTTTTTTGAATATCTCTTTTGATCATCGATTTGATTGACTCTTTGATTTTAAAAAAAAAATTATTGATGAACATTCTTATTTTTTTTCAATTGATTGATTTTAAAAATTAAATTTAAAAGCTACGAGCTACACATGCATCCGACCTTTATGAGTCGTCCACACGAGCCCACGAACACGATCAAAGATCATGATGCATGAAATCAGCATAGTATGCTAGCACTGAGCTGATCTCTCTTTGACAGTCGATCTGATGCTTCATTCTTAGAAACTTGGATACTTCAAAATATCAAAAGAAAAGAAAAAAGATTTGTGATGCCGAGACACCTCTCAAAAGCTCACAAAAAGGAAGGAAGAGATCTGAAACAAAAACCCTAGAAGAAGACCCTCTTCTTCTTCTTTGTTCTTTTTATAGACACCCTGAATTATATTTTTAATATCTCTATGATCTAAATGAATTTTTCTCTAATTTTTCTACACCAAAGAGATGTTCAAATGTCTGAATTTTATGAAAATTTTAGCTTAAAATTCTCTTTAAATAAAAAGATATGCAGAGTCCAAGATTGATAAAAAACCTAGACTAGGAATGTCCAAACATGGGAAGTTGTTGGGGTGCCCTCACCTTTTTCTTCTACCATGGACCAACAAACAGGGCACACAAAAAATCCCTCTTTGCCCATGGAAATCAGAGGAAATAAATAAATATGGGTTGGCACACAATGGGAAGAAGATTTGGTCAACAAGGTTTCTATCTCATAGAATCCGTAAGCAAAACTAATTCCCCTTTTGACTTGGTCTTCCAACAAACTTCTATATGAGAAATAGAAGAGAGAAAGAGGGGCATCAGAAGCCTTTGGGCATGGAAAATTTTATGTAAAAATATAAAGAGAAAAGGGTGGGGTGTGAGGATTAGGTGGCGCAAGAAATAGGGAGTCCTAGTCACACTAGGACTCTTATTTTGACTTGGTCAAACAAGGCCTTTTAATCAAATAAAAATAAGAGTAAACCAACCCAATTAAATAATATCCTAACTTATTTAAGAACTTAATTAAATTAAATTAAATTAAATTAAATTTTAATTTAATTTTTTAATCAAATTTAAAAATTGGGTTGACCCGAGTCCTAGTTAGACTAGGACTAGTTCTTCCTTGCACTTGGCTTATCCAATAAACCAATTGGACTTGATCTAATCAAACCCAAATCAAATCTAATTAAACTATATTTAATTAGACTTAATCTTAGTCTACTGGCTTAATCAAATTAAGCCAATTAGCAATCAAATTGCTAATCGATCCTCCTGTAACACTTGCACTAGGTCAAACATCAATCGTATTGATCGTTTAACTCTAAAACGATTCTAAATCGCTGATCAACCATCCAATCAAAACATGGACTCTAATGTGTGTGACCTCATAGGTCTGAACCTAAGTCAATAACATAGAAATAAATTTTTGTACGAATCAAAGTGGCCATCTAGCAATGATACCTGATGGCCGGATAGGTCGAAAGGTGTAGAACACCATACTTAGAACCCATGCGAATATAGTTTCCATATAATTCATCTCCTTGACCATAATGCTTGTAGGACACCTCAAAGTTCAACTGTCAACTCTGATCAAGTTGTCCACATTGTATTTCAAAATATTAAATCCATTTAATGGATTATCCTGACCAAGGTTTTGTTATATTGAAATACAGTGATACATTCTTCTCCAACTCTTAGAGTGGTCAATTCCATCTTGATCACACTCTGACTTTGCAAGGATTGTGCCCAGAAGTCTTTCATTGCTGAATTAGAAATTTAGTTAGTTCGATACCAGAGCATAGTGAGTTGCTTGTAAGCCACTGAGGTGATTTCAGGTCTAAGGGATACTTATACCTATATCCCATTAGAGACAATCTCGATATCAGAATGCTCTAGAGTTGGTCACGTTTAATGATGATGTATCTATACATCTTACTTGTATGCCATACTAGTGTCTCCACACTCCTTGGTTAAGAGGATAACCAACCTATATGGCATATAGCAACCTATGCTTGATAGATGCCATCATCCTAATTAATAGCCCATCATTTGGTCGTGAACAAATTTAAGGACTAATCGATAAATTCTCTCTTTATCGAAACTAAATAGTTCTAAGAACTTCATCACAACAATGGAGTTCATTAGAAGATGTAAACTTGTGATAAAAAAGATGCCAAACAATTTTTATTAATTAATAAATCAATTACAATGTTTCAACCATCAATAGGCTGACGATTGGCTTTGGGACATAATTTCCAACAACTCCCACTTATTCTAAAGCCACTCGATACAGTATCTAATACCCATCTTCGACTTATGGTTGTCGAACTCCTTGATTGCCAGGGTTTTAGTCAAGGGGTCGGCTAGGTTCTCCTTTCCATCGATCTTCTAAAGGTCGATGCCACCACGATCCACGATCTCATGTATCAAATAAAGCGGCATAGAATATGCTTTATCTGCTGGTGTGCCTTCGGTTCCTTTGCTTGAGCTATGGTGCTAATGCTGTCACAATAGAGCAGGACTGGACCATCAATGGAGTGTGGTACTCCAAGCTCGATGAACTTTTTCAGCCACACGGCTTTCTTTGTTGCATTTGATGCTGCCATGTATTTTGCTTCGCAAATAGAGTTAGCCATTTTATGCTGCTTGAAACTTTTTCAGCAGATGGCTCCACCAATTAGAGTAAAGATATATCTTGACATACTTTTACTGTCATCATGATCAGATTGAAAGTTGGAGTCTATAAAACCCATAAGTTTCAGATCTAACTCACGATAAATCAACCATTGGTCCTTAGTATTTCTCAAATACTTAAGGATGGTTTTAACCACTTTTCAGTGATTTTCTCCAGGATCAGATTGGTATTTACTCACTACTTCTTATGAGTATGCCACATTTGATCTCGTACATGTCATTGCATACATAATAGACCCCACTGTCGAAGCATATGAGATTTTACTCATATGCTCTCTCTCTTCAGGAGTTGTCGGATCATCCTTCTTAGAGATAGAAATTTCTTGGCCTATCGAGAGATAGCCCTTTTTAGAATTCTCTATGCTAAATCTCTTTAGCATAGTTTCTATGTACGTGGATTGGGATATACCAAGCTTTCTTTTAGATCTATCTCTATAGATCTTCATCCCTAAGATGTAGGATGCTTCATCTAATTTCTTCATGGAGAACTATGATGACAACTAGACTTTTATTTCTTGTAGTGCGGGGATGTCATTTTCGATTAAGAGAATATCATCCATGTATAAAATAAGAAATACCACTGCTAGACCATTTGCCTATTTATAAATGTAGGATTCATCTCCATTCTTAACGAAGCCATACGTTTTGATCACTTTATCAAAACACATGTTCCAACTCCGAGATGCTTGCTTTAATCCATAAATGGATCTCTGAAGCCTGCACACCTTGGACTCATCTATGGATGTGAACCCCTCAGATTGTATCATATACACCTCTTCGATAAGCTCTCCATTTAGAAAAGCCATCTTCACATCCATCTGTCAGATCTCGTAGTCCAAGTGGGCAGCTATTGCAAGCATTATCTGAATAGATTTGAGCATTGCCACTGAGGAAAATGTCTCGTCATAGTCAATACCATAACGTTGACGATACCCCTTGGCAACCAGATGGGCTTTATAAATCTCCACCTTTCCATCTATGCCTTTTTTTTTTTGAATATCCATTTACACTCAATGGGTTTAACCCCTTCAGGTGGGTCAACTAATGTCTATACATCATTGATCTTCATGGAATTCATTTCGGATCTCATGGCTTCTAGCCATTTCTCAGAGTTGGATCTTTGCATCGTATCCATGTAAGTGATCGGATCCTCATCGTTCTCATCAAGTTTGATGGGATCACCATCCTGGACCAAGAATCCATAGTATTTATCTGGATGGCGTGGTACTCTACTGGATCGCCTTAATGGTGCAGGTTCACTAGGCTTCAGATCTGATCTGATCAAATCTAACTTAGGTTCTACATTCTATGTCAGACTTTCTGATAAGCATCATAAATTCACCAATAAAAATATTAATTTATTAATTAATTTATATTAATTTTTAAGAATTATTAATCAATTTATATATAATTTTTAAAAAATTCATATTTTTATTAATTAAAAAATTAATTAAAAAATAATAAAAATAAAAAAATAAAAATTTATTATCAATAGAAAGAGCTCATTTTTTTGATCATAATAAAATAAATTTCAAGTAAAATAGAGCTAAAATGGAAAAGATATAAATTTTTAAAAATATAAAATAAATAAAAATTAAATAAAAAAGAAAATGGCTCAGCCGGCTTCGTAAGCCGAGCCACCAAGCCAAATCAAGCCATCAAAGCCGACTCAGCCATTTAAGCCATCAGCTGGTCCACGATCCAGGCATGGACCGCCAGCTCAACAGAAATCGATGAATCAGAGATTGCCACGTGACGAACCTAGAGCCTTAAAGGATCCACAGAAATTTATCGCGGCTCATAGGATATTTTGGTCTTTTCACCTAGCGACAAGAGTGCTGATTGGCTATGGTGTGCAGTGCGATTGGTCCACGCGGTCCAGGGAACAGTAATTGCGCGATCGGATGGTTGCGATTGATTGCAGTCAAGATCGGACGTTGATGGTTATTTTCGGGTTTGATTCAAATTCTATCAGCGATCTAGCATAATCCGATGGCTAGAAAACCAAGTAATGAAGATCCAATGGTCCAGAATACTCTCGACGATGATCAGGACTCCCGACATGTGATTTGCGGCTAGATTTCATCTATCAATGCACGATTGGACGGTTAGAATTTAATCCGACCCGATCTGGGCTGATATGCATCCGATTTTGATGATTTTTGGACTGTTGGATTTCTATTGAATGGCCAGATTTCACCAGGCTTACCAGAGTCATATCAGAGCTATTTTGATTCAAATTTTATTTAAATTTCTTTATATTTTGATGATTACAAAGGCTATTAGTCCCACATTGCCTTTAGAAAAAAATATCCAGCCCTCCTAGCTCTATAAAAAGGACCCTAGGCCTCCAGAAATCAACATCTCTGATCAAAGTGAAGCTTTGGTATAGGGCAAAGCCAGGCTATGGGTTAAAGGCTGCTTCGAAGCAACGGGTGCCGAGAAGAAGAGCTGGGCTTCTACACCATCTTTCTGCCAATGTCGATCCAAGATCAGAGATCAGGCTTTTTTATTCTTTTTAAATTCCATGTATTTAAATTTTAAAATTTTAATTAATAAAAATTTTATTTTTTTTTGCACTTTAATTTCTTGCTTTTTATTTTTATTATAATTTAATTTCTGCACTTTAAATTATTGCTTTGCAAGTAGATGCTAAGATCTACCTAGTAGATCTTAGTACCAAGTTTAAATTTTTGCACCTTTTAATTTTTACTTTTTATTTTCCAACTTCATTTTTTTTATCCCAAAACTCTTCTCCTTTTCTTTTCAAAAATCAAAGATTTTAAATTTAAAAACACTACCTTCCCTATGGATTCAACCCGACTCACTGCTATCTACGCATTTTCAATGATTTTAAGAAGTCGGATTAAACTGATAAACACGGTGTCTTAACGACAACATCATATTTCTATCACTTTCTACCTATTGAACTTCATCAAGTTCAACCTTAGAGGCAATAGTTCCTTCAACAAGGAACTTTTTTTCCAAAAAGATTGCCCTAAGGCTGGCGAACACCTTTTGTTCATCAATATAGTAGAAATAATATCTTTTGGTCTCTTTTGGGTATCCTATAAATGCGCACTTGTCAGACCTAGATCCAAGTTTATCTATAATTAATCATTTGACATAAGCCGACCATCCCCAGATCCTAAAGTATGAAAGTGCTGGCTTACGTCCTGTCCATATCTCATATGGAGTTTTAACCATAGATTTACTTGAAATCCTATTTAAAAGATAGGAAGCCGACTCGAGTGCATATCCCTAGAGGGATATCGACAAGCTGGCAAAATCCATCATGGATCGGACCATGTCTAACAGAGTCCGATTTCTCCTTTCAAATACACCATTATGCTATGGTGTTCTTGGAGGAGTCTATTAGGAGAGAATCCCATTCTCTTCTTAATATGTGAGAAACTCACCAGAAAGGTATTTCCCTCCTCGGTCAGATCGAAGAGTTTTAACACTCTTTCTAGTTTGTTTTTCTACTTCACTTCAGAATCATTTGAACATTTCAAACAAATTCAACTTATGTTTCATCAGATAGACATATCCAAATTTGGATAGATCATCTGTGAAAGTGATGAAGTAGACATATCCACCTTTGTACTAGTACTCATTGGTCTACATACATCAGTATGTACTAGTCCTAAGAGTTCAGTGGCTCTCTCACCTTTTTCAATAAAAGGTGACTTAGTTATTTTACCAAGAAGACAGGATTCACAGGTTGGAAGCAATTCACAATCATTAAGTTCAAGGATACCCTCTTGAGCCAACCTGCTTATCCTATTCTTGTTTATATGATCCAGACTATAGTGCCATAAATAGATATCTATCACATTATCTAATCTAGGATGTTTACCAATTGAATAGACTAAATTAATAGATTGTGATAACATATATACACCATTATTCAATTATTTATAGAAAGTAGTAACACCATTCACAATGACATTACAAACTCATTTCTTTATTGAAATTTCAAAATTATTCATGGTCAAAAGGCCTACAAAAATGATATTTAAAAAGAAACTAGGACAAAAATGATAATCACTAAGAATAATGATATGAGATTCAAATATAAGTTTCAAAATTTTTAAAGCTAGAATTGAAACTGGTCTTCCATCTCTAACGTTCAGAAATCTCTCGCCTTGCTCAAATTTTCTACTGACCTGCAACCCCTACAATGAATTACAAATATGATAAGGAATTTCGATATCTAATACCCAGTCAGTAATATCACACATAAAGAAATTGCAAGGAGTTATCATATAAATACCTTGCCCAGTAATAGCTTGCCTTTTTCTCTACCTGTTCAGATCCAGGGAGGCAATGTACTGAGGATAGTTCCTCTTCCAGTGTTCCCGCTTCTTGCAGAAGAAGTATTCAGCTTGACTCTTATTGGGCTTGGTTTTTTGGGTCTAAGGTTGCATAGATGTCCTAGCCTGAACATGCACCTTCTTGGCTTTCTTCTTGTTGTTCTTCTTTTCTTTTCCAAAGGGTCGAGAACGAGAAGATGAACCTCCCACTAAGTTCACCGACTCTTTGTGGAGCTGGTGATCCTTCTCAAATTTTTGAAGTAACCCTAGTAACCCATAGTAGTCAACTTCATGCTTTGACATTCTATAATGTGTAAGAAATGGAAGATAAGACTTGGGCAGCGAGTTCAGTATTGCATCTTTCTCAAGTTGTTTGTGCAAGGAAAAGCCGAGTTTGTTTAAGCGTTCTATCAGCTCGATCATATATAGTACATAATTAGTGATAGAGGCTCCATCCCACATTCTGATGTTGAAGATGGTGCAACTAGTCTTGTGCCTCTCAACATCATCGGGTGTGCCAAAAGAATCCTCCAACACTAGGAGCATTTCATTTGGCTGAGCTATCTCAAATCTACGATTGAACTCATCGCTCATTGCAGCCAGCATAATGCAGTGCACCATGGTTCGATCATTAAGCCACTTCTGATAAGTGTCTCTGACTATTCCACGTGCATTGGCAGCTGGCTCCTCAGGTGCAGGATCTGTCAGCACATATAGGATCCGTTCATACTCTAGGAGAATCTTTAACTTTTGATACCAGCTATCGAAGTTGGGTTGCACTAACTTATCATTATCCAACAATGATCGGAGTGATAGAAAAGTGGCCATATCTGCACAAAGAAAAACACAACCTAATTAGTAATTGATTTATTAAACCTAGAGATTTAGACTTTAATCAAAAGGGTCTCCCACTATTTTATTCAAATTGATAGCCTCTACCTCTAATTCGAGGAATTATCCTAATTTTTTAGTGGGTACTAGAATCTACATAGACTGTACATAAGTCCAACTTTGGTTGGCCCACCCATGTACATCTAAGGGTAGGTTCATAACCAATTATTTCTTCAAATAATTTTTAGTAATTAAATTTTACCCCAGGCCTTGATCAGTTGGCTTTGACCTTCTCAGAAAAGGGTTCAGTTAGATCCAACCATTAACATGACCATACTTGGCCCATCCAACCAATGAATGATCAGACCCAACTTTGGTTGGCCCACCTGACCACCATTTAGAAAGATGTATCCAAGAGATCATATAATGAATGATAATTGCATCAATCGATAAGCAACAGGCCTTTGGGCCTCCAATGATTATCCAACTGATAGACCTATTATCATTTACTTTAATGGGAGGCTATGATCCAGTTATTATATAACTATTTTATTTTAGGAACTTAATAATTTTAGAGGATTTATTTATAAAAGTAAGTAGGTCAGATTAACCAGCTTGTCATGATTCTTCCACTGGCTTCACCAAGTCAGCTTAAAGAAGGTCACTAACAGGCTAGTCTAGGAGTACCTAAATCAATCACACTGATTTACCTAATTAATATGGGTCAACTCAAATTGTCAAGTGATCTGATCAAAACTCAATCTCACCAAGAAGGCTAGGTAAGTGAGATCGATGGAAGGGTTTGCCAAAGCTTACCTTACACACCATCGAAAATGATCAAGTAAGCAGGTTGCCAATTAAAAACCATCGATCGTATATGCCAAACTTTCCTTAGACACTAATGGATTTAATTAGTCTTGATTAGATCAACCTAACAGTTCGAGCTAGACCTCTTAGCCAAGAATCAAGCCTATTTGGTTCTTGTTAAAAACATGGACTTGACCAATTATAATTATTGTAATTGATCTAGAAAATCCTTCACCTAATCTAAGACAATAATTGATTAGATTTAGTCAATTCGCTAATTAAGTCTATTCTTTAATCTAACCTTAGGTCTAATCTAATTAATAGACCTAATCCCCACTAACTCATTAACCCAATGTGTTATGATTCATGTCATAGGATCTTCAATTTACAATCCTAGAATCTAATCAAACAACTTCTTAATTTTTAATTAAGTTTTGGGCTGAGGGTTGGGATTTGGCTTGTCGAAAATGATTTTCATGTTTGTAAAATATTTTTATAACATGGTTCTATCAATCAAGTTGCATGTTTGATTCATAATCAATATGCAAGTAAAATAAACATAAAACTACTTTAGATCTAATCTAAACAGGTTCATGTAATTGAAACAGTTTCAATAATAATCAATTATAAATCTTCCTAGATCAAATCTAATATATTTATGATGATTGAAATTAGATTAAAATATTTCTAATCAGATCATAAAATTTTTTAGATCTAATCTAAAATTTTATGATCAATATTTTAGATCAGCACATACTAGGACAATCCATCCACTATAAGGAGTAAACCTTACAGTAGGACAACCTTATGGCAGTCCATGCAATCTAAAATATTTTATTTTTAGATCTAAAATTATTTTAAATTTATTAAATTATAAATAAAATTAGATCAAATCTAATAAATTTATGATTAGAGTCAGATCATCATGAACTAGGACAACCTTTTCACTGTAAGGGATAAATCTTACAGCAGGACAACCTTATGGCAGTTCGTGAGATCTAAATTTTTTTTGATTTTATATTTAATAATTATATTATAAATTAGATATAATCTAAGAAATAATCCAAATATGTATAAAAATTATGTAATAAGAACCTCGCTCTGATATCAATTGAACGAACCAGATCTAGGATTTTACTGGTAGATCTTGAAACCTTTTCAAGATCAGACAGCGAAAGACTTAAATAAATTGAATATTTATTTAAATAAATATATAAATACCTAGATCTCAGATCTATTACATGATCAAGACATGATATTAAATCAAAAACTAAAAACATAAAGAAGAAGGAAAGGTTGATCATATCAACCTAGATCTATACAACATCTAATGCAGCTTAAAATAACAGATCGGATCTGTTATCAGAGCAAGTTAGGTATTCTAACTTACTGATGTGGGCTTGAGGACTAAGTCACAAGTTGCACATGCATCCGACCTCTAGGAGTTGTCCATACGAGCCTACGAACACGATCAAAGATCCTGATGCAGGAAATCAGCATAGTATACTAGCACTGTGCTGATCTCTCTTCGATGGTCGATCCGATGCTTTCTTCTTTGAAATATGGATACTACAAAATACCAGAAGGAAAAAAAGAAGATTTGTGATATCGAGACACCTCTCAAAAGCTCACAAAAAAGGAGGAAGAGATCTGGAACAAAAACCCTAGAAGAAGACCCTCTTCTTCTTCTTTGTTCTTTTTCTAGACATCTTGATTTATGTTTTTAATATCTCCATGATCTAGATAAATTTTTTTTGATTTTTCTACACCAAAGAGATCTCTCAAATGTATACAATTCATAAAAATTTAAATCAAAAATTATTTTTAAATAAAGAGATATATAGAGTCCAAGATTGGTCAAAAATCTAGATGAGGAATGTCCAAACATGGGAAGTTGTTGGGGCGCCCAACTCTTGGGTGCCCCCACCTTTTTTTTCTACCATGGACCAGCAAATGGGGCACACAAAAAATCCCTCTTTTACCATGGAAATCAGATGAAATAAAGAAAGATGGGTCGGCACACAATGGGAAGAAGATTTGGTCAACAAGGATTCTATCTCATTGAATCCTTAAGCAAAACTAATTTTCCTTTTGACTTAGTCTTCCAACAAACTTCCATATGAGAAATAGAAGAGAGAAAGGGGGGCATAAGAAGCTTTTGGGAATGGAGAATTTTACGTAAAAATATAAAGAGAAAAGGATGGGGCATGAGGATTAGGTGGTGTAAGGAATAGGGAGTCCTAGTCACACTAGGACTCCTATTTTGACTTGGTCAAACAAGATCTTTTAATTAATTAAAAATAAGAATAAACCAACCCAATTAAATAAGGTCCTAACATATTTAAGAATTTAATTAAATCAAATTTAATTCTAATTTAATTTTCTAATCAAATTAAAAAATTGGGTTGATTCGAGTCCTAGTTAGACTAGGACTAGTTCTTCCTTGCACTTGGCTTATCCAATAAGCCAATTGGACTTGATCCAATCAAGTCTAAATTAAATTTAATTAAATTATATTTAATTAAACTTAATCTCAACCTACTGGCTTAATCAAATTAAGTCAATTAGCAATCAAATTGCTAATCGATCCTCCTGCAATATTTGCACTAGATCAAACATCAATCATATTGATCGTTTAACCCTAAAATGATTCTAAATCGCTGATCAACCATCCAATTAAAATGTGAACTCTAATGTGTATGATCTCATAGATTCGAACCTAAGTCAATAGCATAGGAATAAATTTTTATATCAATTGAAGTGACCATCTAGCAATGATATCCGATGGCCGGATAGGTCAAAAGGTGTAGAATACCATCCTTAGAATCCATGCGAATATAGTTTCCATATAATTCATCCCCTTGACCATAATGCTCATAGGATACCTTAGATTTCAATTATCAACTCTAATCAGATTGTCCACATTATATTTCAAAATATCAAATCCATCTGATGGATTATCCTGGCCAAGATTTTGCTATATTGAAATATAGTGATACATTCTTCTCCAACTCTTGGAGTGGTCAGTTCCTTAATCACACTCTGACTTTGCAAGTAGTTGACTATGCCTAGAAGCCTTCCATTACTGAATTAAAATTTAGTTAGTCCGATACCAAAGCTCAGTGAGTTGCTTACAAGTCACTGAGGTGATCTCAGGTCTAAGGGATACTTATACCTATATCCCATCAGAGACATTCTCGACAGTAGAATGCTCTAAAGTTGATCACGTTCTATGATGATGTATCTATACATCTCATCTGTATGTCATATCAGTGTCTCCATACTTCTTGATTTAGAGGATAACCAACCTATATGGTATATAGCGACCTATGTTCGATAGATGCTGTCATCCTAATTAATAGTCTATCATTTGATCGTAAATAAATTTAAGGACTAATTGATAAATTCTCTTTTTATTGAAACTAAATAGTCCTAAGGACTTCATCACAATAATGAAATTCATTAGAAGATGTAAACTTATGATGAAAAAGATGTCAAAAAATTTTTATTAATTAATAAATTAATTATAATATCTCAACCATCAATAGGCTGATGATTGATTTTAGAACATAATTTTCAACATGAACTATTAAGAAAATCATGATTGATCTAAATTTTAGTTTAATTGGTATCAAGAAGTTTCTTCTTAAGAAAATTTTTACTCTTGATATCATTCTTGCCTTGCATTTTATTGTATTAATTTTTAGCAAAAGAATTAGATATAATATCTCAAATCTATTTTATATTATTATACTCTTGATATGATATCTCCTGAGATAAATTCAAAGAATCTCATATATTTTTCTAAACTTAATTGAGTAAATATTTTGTTTGATTAATGCTTATTTCACTCCATTGATGCTTGTACTTTTAAATTTTATTTAATTTTAAAATGGCTTTATTTGCTAAAGTAAGGGAGAGAAAATATTAAAGAAGAAATGATCAATTATTTGAAAAGAGCTTTGAAATTGAAAATATCTTTCAAATTTAGAAAATCTAAATTTAGTAGTTAAATTCATGTTTAATCTGCATGATTTGAAAGAAAAAAGAGAAGAAAAATTAAAAAATAAATTTATTCAGCATTAATTATGAAAAATAAGGGAAGTGATATTATCTAGCTTTGATTAAAAATTTTAATTAGCTTATATTAAGATACATGAACATTGATTTTATTATACTTTTGAGCCTTAATATGATGATTTCATTTAATCTATATGCTTTTGATTTGATTATCAAATCATTTTTGAAAACTATTTGGAGTAAAAAGAAGTTTGAGACATATTCTTATTTCAAACAAATTGATTTTGATATATTTTGATAATTTTGAAGCTCATTATATGTATAATACTGAATTTTTCATGTGCCAACCTTTTAAACTTGATTTGTGTGATCATTCTTGGCAAATGATTGGAGTTAAATTGAATTTATAGCATATTCCTTCTCAAAAATAAATTTTTAAATTTAATTTTATAACTTAATTAAAAATTTAAATTTAATCCTAAATTTTTGATGTGCAGTGTAAAATTCTTATGAATAATTGGTATTGAAGTAATTTTTACTCAAAGCAATGAATTTGAAAGGATGACTATCTTTTGCTTTGATTCTATTTATTTTACTTTGCTCGATACATTCTTGGTGCATACCTTTTTCAAAATTAATTAACTAAATTTTTTTAAGAAAAGGAAAGATTGAATATTAAAGTATATGCTATGCTTGATTTCATATTCAAATCTTTTGAAAAACTCTATTCCTCTTAAAGCTTGAAAGTGTATATTTAAAAATTTGATTAAAAAGTATATTCATTCAAAAGGAGAAAATATATGATATTTAAATTTAAACTAAATTTTAAAATTAAAATAAATATTTAAAACTTATTTTGAGTCAAAGAATAAATTTTAAAATTAAATTAATTTTATGAATTTAATACATCTCTTAATTTAATACTTTGATGTTGATTTTGATGACTTCTTGTTTCTTTCCATGAGCTTTTTGATGTTGTCAAAAAAGGAAAAAGTATGTTGAGCATATGAAATATGTATGTACTGGATGTGCAATAAATTAAAGACTCATTAAGAATTCTTTTATGAAGTTTAATTCATTATTCTTATCTTAATTCACATTAGTTTCTTTAACATGTACTCAAAATTTTGTCATCATCAAAAAGAGAGAGATTGTTGATCCCATAATTGATTTTGATAATTGCCAAATTTTGAGTTTATTATGTATCTAATCATGTATCTTAAGAATGTGTGTAGGATTTTTCAAGTATCCAAAATAAAAAATTTATCTCAAGAATAAATCCTCTCAAGATGCCTTGCCAAAATACTTAAAAGATAAAATTCACACACATTTAGATGGCTTGGTATGAAGAAAGTATGATTGGAAGAAGAAAAATTAAAATTGAAGGAAGCAATCTTGTTTAGAAGAGTTTGGGGCCAAGAAATTCAAGTTTGGAAGGTCAAATATTGAAGAAAAATGAAGCTAGAATTTTTAGAGACCTCTCCTGAAAATTTGGAGACCTCTCTTAAAAATTTGGAGGCTTCTCGAAGCTATTTGACACTCCTGCACATTGCCCTGGCACAGGCTTGAGACCTCTCCAAAATTGGACGAGACCTCTCCATTTTAAAAAATAAAAATCTCATTTTTGTGTTCTGAGATTGAGAGCTCTTGAAAATTCTCGAGAGCTCTTGCCGTGAAATCGAGATGTCTCAAAAATCTCAAGAGCTCTTGCTGGGAAATCAAAGCTCTCATAGAAAAATCGAGAGCTCTCCAAATTCACGACAGCCTTCAACGAGATTTTTCTACAAACTTTTCAACGGCTAGTTTTCACATCCAATGGCTATTTCAGTACTTTCAATTGCTTGAAATCTCTCTCCAACCATCTTCAAAGGTATTTAAAGGTGGAGAATCAATTGAAAAATATGATTAAGGGATTTAAAGAGAGAAATCATTTTTCAAACCTAAGGGATTTTATTGCACATCAATGAAAGAGAAAAAAGTGGGATTTTATAGCGATTTCAAAGGGCATTTAAGAGCTATATTCTATAACTTCTCAAGCATCCTCTCAAGCCTCAAAGAAGAGCTTTCAAGCTTCAAAAGAGCCAATTATTCAACCTCTTCTTCATGCTCAAAGAGTTTCAACTCTATTTTTTACTTTTGTGCTGAAATTCTTATATTGTATTTTTATTTTTTTTCAAGTTTCTTTGGAAGAAAGAAACTTGGAGATTAGGCCCGTCCAAGCCCAAAATTAGATATTGTAGATTTTGGTTGATGAGCCCGAAAAATTAACTGGATTGTTAGTGAACCTGGAAAATTAATGGTGTTAGATTTTGGTTGGTGCTCTTGTGAAAACCAAATAAATTTGTTTGTGAGTCTAAAAAAGCAAACACACTATAATCAAGAGTAGATTATAGTAAAAATCCTAAGAAAAGCTTGGAGAGTGGATTTAGGTATGGATTGCACCAAACCACTATAAATCATGGTATTTTTGTGTTTATGCTTTTCTCTTCTATTCCTTTATATTCTTTGCATGCTTTTAATTCTTGCTTTACTTTTATAATTTAGTTTTGCTATCTTAATTTCACTACTATATTATTGGTCACATTCCACAATCACTAAAGATAGCATATATTAAAGCATACCTTGTTTAGAAAGTAAAATTGGTTAAATTTTTTAGAAACCTAATTCACCTCCCCTCTAGGGTTGCAACCTTTGAGCAACAAGACACGACTGATGGTCTTTAATTGGGAGCTACTTGATTTGAATGCATTTACGATGAGTTAATGGCATATCCCTCCTACCAATCTCACTTACCTAGCCATTTAGGTCGATCTAATTCTGGTTTGAGATGGCTAACGATTCAAGCTAACCCATGCCACTAGATTAGTCGTAACCATTGTGACTAGTCAAGTCTAAAAAATCTAAATTAAAATCTTTCTAAGAAAATATTAAGTTATTGGGTCTTCCATCATTGTAGATGTGCGGGCTCTTCCTGAGGTTGATTATTCTCAGCTGGATACAGTGGTTCAGTTGCACTAGAAAGATGCGACCATATCTATTAGGCATAGGATGCTATGGATTGGAGGATGGGTTGGGCTTAATATTTTGGATTTGGTGAGGGTCCCAATCATAAATCTAATTCATGTGCAAATGGTGGATCTGACTTAACTAATGAGTAGAGCAACTTTTAGGCATGGTGAGCTTCATGAATTAGAGATCGAGTTTGGGTGCATCATGTTTGAAGAAATATTGAATAAGAGTTGTCCACTAATTGACTGATCCATCATCAATAACTATTAGGTAAGGTGGTAAGCCAGTCGGTGGGACCACACCATCCACAAAAAGTCTTTGATCATGGATATTTTTGCATCTCTATTAAGAGATTGTAGGGATCCGAGAAAAAGTGAAAGCCTAAATTTGTTTAAAAATTACATTCCTAAATAAATTGATTAAGTTAATTATAAATCTAACGAGAAACTTTGATTCTTTATAGGAAGATGTCTGCATCAAACCCCCTAGCCCGAATCCTAGACATGCATAATTGGTCGAACCCAATTACAAGGATTAGCTCTGAAACTTGAAAATAGTTTTGAGTTTCAAAAAGCTGACCTATGTACTAGACCAGAAATTTTCCACTCTTCTAACTTGTCCGACTGCTGATCAGAGAACATCTCATGAAAAATAGTTGGATGATAACAATAAAGTTAGGTGCTATGTATTGGACTCTATGTTTGATGAGTTGCAGCACCAATATGAGGACATTAGGACTGCACACCAAATGTTGGCTTACTTACGAGAGTTGTATGGTGAATAAAGTCGCACAGTGCGCTACCAAGTCTCGAGAAGATTTTTTAAGGTGCAAATACATGATGGACAGTCCATCCAAGATCTTTGCTTGGTGATGATCCAGGACTTAGAAGGGCTTAAGAAGCTCAGTGTCCTGATAGATAGGGATCTGCAGATTGATATGATCCTACAATTCTTGACTAATTCATATGGACAATTCATTATGAACTTTCATATGAATAAGCTCTAGTGCACCTTGACTGAGTTGATGAATATGCTGATTACTACTAAGCACACTTTGAAGAGTCTTTGAAAAGAGGAAGAAGTCCGTGAAGAAGTAGAAAATAGAGCGGAAGAAGAAGGATGAGCCAAAGAAGAAGGCTTCAAAGAAAGAAAAGTGTTTCCACAGCAACTCCGATAGCCATTAAAAGTAGAAGCCCCACGTATCTGGTTAGCCTAAAGAATAAGAAGGAAGAGAACCTTCTGAAGGTATGCTCATCATTGAGACTAATCTTACGATTTCTTCTAGATCTAGTTAGGTACTTGACTCTAGTTCTAGTGCTCATTTATGCACATCTATGCATAGTCTTGAGGATAGTAGAAGTTGAGGGATGGTGAGATGATCTTGCACATCGAAAATGGAGCTAAAATTGCTGCTGTGGTAGTGGAAACCTACCCTCTATGATTACCATCTAGAGATATCTTAGTACTTAGTGCTTGTTTTTATGTGCCTATTGCAAGCAGGAATTTGATTTTTATTTTATATTTAGCATAAGAAAACTATTTAATTAGTTCTTTTAAAGACTACTGTACTATTCTTTTTGAAAGAAATAAAATTATTAGTGGTTTCTTAATTAACAGTCTCTATTAGTTACATGTAGATGTTTTTGTTTACAATGTCGAGCAAAACGTGAATGCTATAGGATCAAAATGACCTAGAGATAGTATTAATGAAAGATATCTATGGCACCTTAGGTTGGGTCATATATTTGAAGATAGGATTAACAAATTGAAGAAATCCAGACTAATGGATCTATTGATTTTTGAGTCATATTTGATTTGTGAGTCATGGCTTCAAGGCAAAATGATCAAGTTGTCCTTTATGGAACATGGGGAATAGGCAATAGACCTACTTGCCCTGGTACATATAGATGTATATGGCCCATTCGATGTACCGGCCAGAGGCAACTTTGTCTTCTTTATTATCTTTATCGATGATTTATTTTGGTATGGGTATGTGTACCTGATGCGACACAAGTCTGAAGTCTTTAAAAAGTTTAAGAAATTTAGACATGAAATGGAAAAGCAAATCAGAAAGTCCATTAAGATTCTTTAATTAGATCGAGGAGGTGAATAACTTAGTTGAAAATTTTTGGACTATCTCAAGGATAATGTCATAGTCTCATAATGGACTCTGCCTAGAATGCCTCAATAGGATTTCAGAATGGAGAAATTAGATTCTATTAGATATGATCTAATCTATGATAAGCTTTATGAGTCTTCCTGAGTTTCTTTGGAAATATAGTTTAATAATAGCTATTTATTTACTGAATAGGATTCTATCTAAAATCATTTCTGTCACACCATATGAGATATGGCATGGTAAGAAGCCAAGTCTGAGTCATTTTAGAATTTAGGATTGTTCGGCTCATGTCAAGAGACAACAGATGGATAAGTTAGAATCTAGATCCCTTAGAGCTCAGTTTATTGGATATCCTAAAGAGTCATTAGGATATTATTTCTATCTTCCAAAAGACTATAATGTGATTGTGAGTTGACATGCCATTTCTCTTAAAAAATAGTTTATTTAAGATTGTGGCATCGGAAGATAGATTAGGCTTAAGGAGAAAGTCTCCAAAGAGTAACGAGCCAAGAAACTTGTGAAATCTAGTTAGTCTGAGTTGATCCACACACTACCTCCTCCACCTCATAGGTCAAATAGGATTTTTCATCCTCTTGAGAGGTAGTTAGGTACTATTTTAGAGGATGTAGAGGAAATGTTCCTTATAGGAAATGGGGTTCATGATGATGATTTCAAAACCTATGATGAGGCAATACCAGATATTAACTCCGAGAAATGGCTAGAGATAATGAAGCCAGAGATTGACTTAATAAGCTCGAACCAAGTCTGAACCTTAATAGATCCACCTGAAGGTATAGTACCTATTGGGTGTAAATGAATCTTCAAGAGAAAGATAGGTGTAGATGAAAATTTAAAGACATTCAAGGCTAGGCTAGTGGCGAAAGGGTGTAGACAGCGCGAAGGCATTGACTATCATGATATCTTCTCGCTAGTGGTCGTGCTTAAATCCATCTGCACGTTGCTTGCAATGGCAGCATATTTTGATTACAAAATATGGTGGATGGATGTGAAAATGGCATTTCTAAATGGATATCTTGAGGAAGATATCTATATAGAATAGTTGCTTGATTTCACTTTCAATGATGATGATCACAAGGTCTACAGCTGCAAAGATCCATCTATGAACTCAAGCAGGCATCTCAGAGCTAGCATGCTTGCTTCAATGATGTAATCATATCATTTGGTTTCATCAAGAATAAGGAGGAGCCATGTGTGTTTAAGAAGGTCAATAGGAGTGCTGTTATCTTCCTCATACTGTACGTGGATGACATCATCCTAATTATTGACCTCGATCAAAGTATGGTTATCTAAGGTATTTTATATGAAAGATCTAGGAGAAGCATCTTTCATTTTAGGGATTAAGATCTATAAGGATAGACTGAAAAGGATGCTGGGTCTCTCACAAAAGATGTATATAGAGGAGTGCTGAAGAAGTTCAACATGGAGAACTCCAAGAGGTGACTAGTGCCCTTCAAATATGGTATTCATCTCTCTAAAAAGATGTGCCCCAATACACTTGAGGAGATTAAATGCATGAGCAAGATCCATTATGCTTCGATAATAAGAAGCCTCATATATGCCATGCTATGTACATGATCTGATATTATCTATGCTATGAGTGTCACAAGCAGGTATCAGTCGAATCCAGGGAAAGAGTACTGGACTTTTATGAAATGTATCCTTAAATACTTGAGGAGGACTAAGGATATATTTTTAATCTTTGGTAATAACGAACTCCAGGTCCAGGGGTATACAAACTCAGACTTTATGTCTAACATAGATGATCGAAAGTTGACATCTGAAAGTCTGTTCCTATGCAATGATGGTGCTGTAAGTTGGAAGAGTTCTAAGCAGACAATAATAGCAGACTCTACCATGAAAGTAGAGTACGTCGTTGCCTCTGAAGTTACAAAAGAAGCATTATGGTTCAAGAAGTTCATTGCAGAGTTTGGTGTGATGCCATCAGATGTCATTCCTCTATACTGCAACAACAATGGTGCCATAGTTCTAACTAAAGAGTTGAGGTCTCATCAGAAGTTCAAGCATATCGAGTGGCGATTCCATCTTATCCATGATTATCTTGAGAATGAATACATTGAGGCTAAGAGAGTTGACACCACAGATAATGCGACTGACCCACTGACAAAGCCTTTAGGCCAGTAGTAGATCGAAGCCCACCTTGAGAAGATGAGACATAGATTTATAGCCAATTAGATTTAGGTCAAGTGGGAGTTTGTTAGATGTGTGTCCTAGAAGCTAGATTGGTCGACACTTATAAAATACTTTCTAACGATATTTTTATAATTTTAATTTAAAATTAATAAAAAATTATTTTTATCATATTATATATTTAAAGTATCTGTGATAAATTTATTGAGTTAACAGGCATGATAACACATATTTTCAAGAGTTGAGAATTTAAGGCATGTATTATCATAATTAACTCATAAACTACTTTCGATCATAGGATCATCATAAGGATAGTGATCGATCTGAAAGATTGATGCATGATCGCTTTCTTAGGATAGATGAGTCTTGAGTTAATAGTATGAAGACATCAGAGTAAGAGTATGGGTACTTATTGGGAATAAGGGCATTGAGTGTGATCACCTCAAGCAATCATAAGAGAATCTACCTTCTCATCAATGACTAGCTCGATGCTGCAGTCGTGTGTCTGGTTCTTTGATCTGAGGTGCATCGGTAGTTCATCTTGAGTGTGTTATATTTTGACTACACTATAACTTGATCTCCTAGTCATTCGAAATTCTGAGGTATATTTGGCTATTACATGTTCATTGTAGGAATTGGATCACACCAATAGGAGATCTATTAATCTCGATAGAGGAGTAGTCCTATGATGATCATGAGATCGAGTTCTTAAGCCCATGGCCATGGCAATGTGAAAATAATGAAAAGGAGTTTCTATTAGGGTTTCACAATGGACTCAAATCGAATAATTTATTTATATGACAGGTGTAGGGTCTGACGAGTTCACCTTGACCTAGATTCTATTAGGGCTCATGATAAAAGAACCCAATCACATAGTTGGCTACATCGAGAGGTTCGTATTTGGTTCTGATGGATTGCCACCATATATTGCTACATATCACTAATGGATTTTGGGATCAATTAAAATTGTCATGATGATCAACGATTCTAATTGGATGAATTAGAAGAGTTCTAGTCCATCGAAAAGTATTTTGATGATGTCAATGATGGAGATTGTGACATGTCCCATTATTATACAGAACTAAATCTAACTTGATCACACAAATAAGGGTTTGGATCTGGATGTCATCAATTAGGCTAACAATTTGATTGATTTGGATTAGATCCAAGAGGTTCAAGAAAATCATGCTAGCACACGATTGGACCTGACTTTCTTCTTCTATAGACTTTCTAATTGGTTTGGACTCAATCAAATTTGATTTGACTTATCCAAGAATCTTATCTAGTCTTATCTTGGTGTGACTACATATTATTCTGGTTAGAATAGAGCTTGTCCTGATGAGATCAGAGCCTGTCCTAACCAGATTAGGGTTTGTCCTAAAACTATGGGATGGAAATTAGGCCAAGGATCTTTTGACCCGATCTTTATAGGAAATGAGGAAGGAGGTGTGTGCCCCCTTGTGTTTATCTAGAGGCACACACCCCTAGATCAGAATTTCATGGAAAATGAGGGTGCATGCCTTCTTATGGCGTGTGCCCTTAGTGGACAGGGTGGAAGAGTTTGAATAAGTTCAAACTCTCAAGAGATATGTACCTTGCACTAACCCAACTCTCTCCTCTCTTCTCCATGCCATTTTCCCTCTATTTTGTGTGACAAAATCATAGGATTTTTTGATATGGGGCATGGAGATCAAATGATAGTCCTTCTGCTTTAAGCAAACTAGTTGCTTGAAGCCCTAGGACTTCAGGGTGGCGCCTTAGTCTATAAGAAGGACCCTGCACCAGGTATTTTCCATCCATTTGAATCCAACGCCTAGGCTCTATCTCTCCCTCCATGTCCATGCCATCTCTCCTAACCCTCTCTCTCTTCTCCATGCCCAAGGTCTTGGGCAAATCAGCAAGGAAAGGTCAAGGTGCTATAGGCGCAAAGATCAAGTGAAGCAGATTCAATTCATGAGATGGACGTGCTGCTGCCAGAGATCTGATCGAAGGCAAACCAGAAGTTTACAGATATAATCTTTTGAGATCAGATCCAAAAGAAAGAGATCTCTAGATCAAACTTGAGTGGACACCAATAGAGGCCGAGCACGTGCACAGCTGAAGTTAAAACCTTGGATCATCGATAAATCATCACTGTGGGTGAACAGTTCACCTAAATAGGTGATATCATTATCACTAGTTTTAATTTTAATTTTAATTTTTATAATTAGATCTGAGAACTCTCAGATCTGATCAGATTTCAAGAAAAATTTTGAAAAATTTTGCTGCAAATCTGATCCGATCTGATTAATCTTGCGGTAAGGAACTAGGTTTTTCCTTCACTATCATGATAGGACATGAAACTCGATAGGCTTCCATGCAGCTGACGTTTTTGATGGTCTAGATCCCATCCACCTACAATGCCATAATTAGCTGATCTGGTGACCAACATGCTAGGTATTCCTTCCAACATCATTGTTCAGAGGTTAAATACTAATCTTGAACATCGCTTGGTCCAACAAAGGAAGAGAAGCTTCACACTAGATCAATAGTGGGTGGTAGACAAGATGGGCAAACTCCTGGTAATAGATTTCATCTAGGAGGTCCATTATCCCGATTGACTGGTGAACGTGGTGGTGGTGAAGAAAGATAATGGCAAGTGGAGGATATGCATGGACTACATCAACCTCAATAAAGTTTGTCCAAAGGATAGTTTTCCACCATGACTTAATTAGCTCATGGATGCCACCTTGGGACATAAGCTCTCAAGCTTTATGGATGCCTTCTTCGGGTATAACTAAATCCAAATGGTGCTTGAGGATGAGTAAAAGATGACATTTATCAACGAAAATGGTTTGTATTGTAATAAAGTAATATCGTTTGGATTAAAAAATATAGATGCAATATATCAGCACCTCACCAGTAAGGTGTTCAAAAATCAAATCATGCACAACATGGAGGTGTATATGAATGATATGCTGGTAAAGAGCATTGAAGCAAATAGGCACATAGCCAATATCGAGGAAGCCTTCAGAGAATTAAGGCAGCATCAGATGAAGCTCAATCCTACAAAATGAGCCTTTGGAGTTACCTCAAAAAAATTTTTGGAGTTCATGATGACACAACGAGGAATTAAGGTGAACTCAGAGAAAATCTGAGCAATCCATAAAATGAAATATTGAGCCTAAAAAAAGGATGTGTAGTGCCTTGCAGGGAGAATAACCACCCTCAGTCGGTTTGTCTTAAAGTCAACTAAAAAATGCCTTCCCTTCTTCAAAGCTCTACACTAAGCAAAGGACTTCAAGTGGATGGAGGAGTGCCAAGCTATGTTTGAGGACCTCAAGAGCTTCTTTGGGTCACCACCATTGCTATTGAAATTGGATGTAGGTGAAACCCTATACCTATATTTAGCTGTCTCATATTTTGTAGTGAGTTCGATGTTGATCCGAGAAGAAGGAAAGGTCCAGAGGCCAATATACTATATAAGCAAGGTACTATAAGATGCTGAGATCAGGAACTCTAGGTTGGAGAAAACTATCCTCACCTTGTCACCTTGGCTTGATGACCTCGACCTTAATTCTAGAATCATTTGGTGGTGGCCTTGACCAACCAACCACTAAAACCATCCTGTAGAAGCCTGACACCTTAGGGTGAATGGTGAAATGGGTGAATGAGCTCCTTGAGTTCGAGATTGAGTATCAGCCCTAGCCCACCATGAAGGCTCAGATCCTGGAAAACTTTGTTGCTAAGAATGCCATTTCCTGAGGAGGAAATGACCCGAAGACACCAAAGAGAAGGTCAATAGGTCCTAATGGATCTTACATGTTGACGGAGCCTCCAATTCTCAAGGCAATGGGGTTAGGCTCATCCTCACTAGCCTGGATGGGGTTGTGACCAAATATGCATTATGATTCGATTTCAATGCCTCAAATAATATGGTCGAGTATGAGGCACTGATCACTATCTTGACATTAACAGAGAGCTTGGGGTGGAACAACTCAAAGCCTTCACCAACTCCCAACTGGTAACCCACCATGTTCAAGGATAGTATGAGGCACGGAGCCAATGATGATTAAGTATTTGCAATAAATTAAGGAGACTACCTTGACTTTTAAGAAATTTGAAGTTCAATAGATACAAGTATTGAGAATGCTTGGACAGATATGCTTTTCTGACTAGAGACCTTGGGGGACACCAAACTCAATCGGAAGGTTCTCATTGAATACTTGAAAAGATCCATCAGTGAAGATCTGCCCATGGTCATGCAGGTTGACCATGAGCCGAGCTGTATGGACCCAATCAGGAGTTATCTCACTAGCAGCATCCTACCTCCAAACCTTGTGGATGCTCGAAAGATCAAGCGGCAAGCTCTGAAGTATGTCCCCCTCAAGGGGAAGCTGCACAAAAGGTCATACTTTATCCCTTTGCTCAAATGCCTTTGGCTTTTTGAAGTCGACTATGCTCTTCGGGAGTACACCAAGGAATTTGTGGAAATCATCAAGAGATAGATCATGGCCTACAAAGCACTCCAACAGGAAAATTACTAACCAACCTTGTAGCAAGATGCTACCAAGCTTGTCAAGAAGTGCAACCGATGTCAAAAGTATGTCAATATTCAATGTTAGCCTATAGCCAAGCTCACACCAGTTTCTACATCCTAGCCATTCGCTCTGTGGGGAATCAACATCCTCAGACCCTCCCACAAACAACTTGACAAAGGAAGTTCCTCATTTATATTGCCATCGATTACTTTATGAAGTGGGTCGAAGATAAGCCCTTGGCACAAATCATTGAGAAAAAGATCCAAGACTTCACCTGCAAGTCAACATTTATCGATTCAGATTTCCACTTACCATCATCATCAATAATAAATAAAAATTTGAAATTCAAAGTTCAAGAAGTTCTACTCGGAGCTCCACATCGAGTGCTCACCTCGATTGGACATCCACAATTTAATATAAAAGCTGAAGTAACAAACCAAACTATTTTGTAGGGCTTAAAGATGAAGCTAAGCTAAGCCAAAGGACTCTAGGTAGAGGAGCTTTACAACATCCTTTGGGCCTACTGAACCACACCTCAAGTTCCAATTGGAGAGAAATCCTTCAGCCTTGCCTTTGGCACTGAGACAGTCAATCCAATCGAGGTTGGCCTTCCATCAATCTGAATGGAGAACTATAACAAACAAGTAAATTTTGGTCAACTAAGAGTGAATGTTGATCTACTGAAGAAAATAAGAGAATTAGCTTGGATCAGAATAGCTTCGTATCAATACTAGGTAACCCTCTACCATAATGCCAGGGTCAAATAGAAGGTCTTTCGACCCGGTGACCTCATGCTTCAGCGAGTTGAGATGTCCAAGCCCATAGAGCAGGGCAAGCTATCCCCTAATTAGGAAGGCCCATATCTAATCTTAGAGGTCATTTGATCGGGAGCATGTAGGCTAGAAGAGCTTGATAGTAAGGCCATACCTCAAACTTGTAATGTCGAAAATCTAAGGATGTATAATCAGTAAGCATACCAGCACCGTAGATATATTTCGGCTCTGACCAAGACCTCCATCGAGCCAATGTATAAGCACCTGAGAGATATCTAGGCTTCGTCCTGACCTCTACCAAGCTGATGTACCAGCAAATCAAAGGTATCTCGAACTTCAATCTAGACCTCCATCAAGTTAGAGTACCGACATCTCCAAGATATCCCAACTCCGACTAGAACCTTTGATCTTGAGAATTGATGACCACCTCAAATTCAACCTTGAGTTTAGGTAATACCCAAAGGCCATGCATGATCATGCAAAAGCCTTCACTTTGGTTAGGAGATCAACCTCACCAAGACTGGATAGGGACTACTTCAGCTAAGCCTATCATGCTTGCATCAATGACCAACCTCCAAGGGCTAATTTGAACCCTAACTTCATCTCAAACTTGAGTTTGCCTCAATGACTGGCCTAAAAAAGGCTAAACTTGACTTTAGTTCTCTTCCAAACCAAAATTCACTCTAGTTATATGCTAAAAACCCATCTACAATCTCAAAGACTTAAGCATTTCAAGCAACAAAAGAACAAAAAAATAATAAAGTACAAAAGTAAGATTCTTTTCATTTAGAAGAATGGTGTTACATTCACTTCGATTACAAATCCAAGGTACAAAAGCAAAAAAGATACAAAATTCAAAAGCCATGACCTTGACTTCAAACTTAGAGATTGCTCCAAGCAGATCTTCAACTATTAGGCCCTTCCTCAATCTAGAGCTTTGCCACCCATGAAACTATAATTTCTACATGTGTAAGGGTGGTCGGCATCATTTTGTGTCACTACACCAAATTAGCATTAAGGCTCATAGCTAATGATCTAAAGAAACATCATATAAGATGATGGCCTTAGTGGTTGGCATCATGTTTGAAGCTGGACCGATGTTTACTCCACCAACCTCAACCTCATCCTCTCAATTCTTCTCCAATAGTGTTGCTAAGGTTGGAGCAACACCTACCCTACTATCCTCTGCCTCATCCACCCAAGATGCTACTGAAGGAGTGATGCTAGTATTTGCACCATCTTCCTTAGTCTCATCTTTACTCTCCTTGAGATTTAAGCAACCTATATCGACTTTAGGAACAGCTGAGCCACCTGAGCCTTGTAGAAATCAAAGCCCATTGTAATGCAGATGTGGAGCCCTCTGCGATCTCCACCTCAAATGCCTCTAAGGCCTTGTACTCCACCACATCTTGGAGCTTGGCCTCCAAAATAACTGATTACTTCTCCTTGGTATCCTTCTCCTTGCTCATCATTAGTTCCCCCTCGACCACCCTGTGAGCTGCTACGGCCGCCCCTAGTTCCCTCTTTACCTTGGCAACCTTGTCTCGCTAGATATTAGCTACTACCTTCCCATAAGAGACCTTCCCCTTAAGGATCCACATCTCATCATGAGTCTCCTGAAGCTTGGACAAAGCCTAAGAGGGCTTCACCTCAACATCTAGGGCTCGACCCTCAGTAACCTAGATCTCAGCCTCCAACTTTCAGCTTAGATCGTGGAAGTTCAAAATCACATCACTGAGTATAGTGAAGTCATGGGGAAGCTATAGAAAGAAAAAGATGAAATGTTGAAGTCATGGAGGTCAAAAAAGATTGGACCCAAAAAAAAAAATAAAGAGAAAAGAAAAGGTTGAAAACTTACTGCAAGAAGCTCAAGCTCATGATCTCCTCTACATGGTGGGTCTTGCTCATCGACCAAGAGGATCATCTACATTAGCTCCCAAGTGAGCTGAGTGCCCATAAGTCTAGAGTCAGATCTCCTGACCACCTTCATCAAAGGAGCTCCTTCTTAATCTTGGACAATGAGGGCCCAGCTCTGGTCCTTACTATAGAAGAGCCCAGGGTGAAGGGAGATAGCACAGCCCTTGATGTTGGAGCTGACACTAAGAGAGGAGAAGGACCATGGCCTCTTGCCAAACCCTAAGCCTAGCCCCTCTTTAAGGAGGCCGGTAGAGCTAACCTTTGTGGCACTACAAGGATGACCTCAAGCTCATCGTTGACCTCCAATGGATCATTACCAGAAGATCTTAGCATCGGTGTGGCTTAGGTGGAGGAATAGCCACTCGCTACTTCTTCGACATCGAGGCTTCACCACTAGAAGAGCCTGACCTCTTCTTCAAGGCAAATCATAATGACTCCAAGGTTGGCCTCATCACTGCAATAGTAAATAAAAAGTTAGTGTCCTACCAAATAAGAAAGGAAAACCAAAACTTAAGAATAAGTCAAGAAGATCAATCATATCTTGAGGACTGACTGAGTTGATGTTGGCATTGTATAGCGCCTACTTGGATAGAGCTACTTGTAATACCCCAATTTAGCAATTACATGCATCTCAAAGCACCCAAAAGACAAAAAAAACAACAACAATAGAAAATAGAGAGAAGACTCCCAATTGACTCTCGATCAGAGTCAAAGTTAGAGCCTAGAAGGGAGTCTAAGTTCTCCCTCCTCTACCTCAATTTAGAGGGATAAAGTCTCTTATGAAACCGTAATTAATGCAATAAATATTACAAAAAAAGTATTAGAGTTTACATTGTTTAATCCATGTAATTTCGTATTTGATACTTCGTATGTTTTTTTTAAGAATTATTAAATATTTATAAATCAACCAATAGAGCCTAACACCCAACATTTGCAGTTAATAATTCTAAGATGAAACTCAAGTCCAAGCGCGTAATATGCATGTCTGAGTCATCATTCTGGGATCTCTACGTGGAATGTACATAAAGTGGACGCGCATTAGACACGGACCATGCATGCGGGATTAAAAGCCAAGAGATTTTGGGAGAGTTGAGTAGAAATTTTGAGAGGAGTTTTTGAAGAATTTTTGAGAGAATTAAAAGGAGTGGGACGCATAGATTTTAATGTGGAGGGTTTCGAGGAACGTAAAGAGGAGATGTGGGGATTTTGTGGGCATTGGAGAATGATGCGTATGGCTGCTTGGTGCTGAGACGTGCTACGGGCACGCGGATACAAGAAGACCCAAACAAAGGGAACATAGATGCTGTGGGCTTTGTGAAGACCCATGAGAAGGCGTGAGTGGATTTTTGGCTCGTGAACAGGGGAAAGTGGTCACTGGGCCTAGTGGGTGCTGCTTGCGGAGCAGACTATTGCATGTGGCATGAAGCAAAGACATGGGCACCATAGTGGGGCCTGAAGCATGGATGCAAAAAACATGGAGACCCAGAGACTGAAGTTGAAGAGAATCGGGGACCCGCATGGATGCATGGCAAAAAGAGGAAAGGAAAGTGCTGGGACTTTCTTTACATGAGATGCAGGAGTCTGGGACATGCAAAGGAGAAGAAGAGGCAATTTTAAAAGAAAAGAAATATTCTTTGTTACCTTTAGTCCTACATCTAAAAATCATAAAAATTTTCTCCCTGCTAATACCTATAAAAAAGCTCCTATACCTCCATCTTGGAGGATCATGAAATTTTATAATGACACATCTATTATTCTAAACCTTTTTTGTATTCTTTTATATATGCAATAAAGATTATATTATTTATTGAATTGTCATGAATTCTTTATTTGCTCTCTTATATGCTTTCTTGTTAGATTAAGATTAGAAATAACTCTTGCTTTCTAGAGATGCACCATGATTTATGGATATAGGGCATGCTGAGAAAAGAAAAGTTGTTTATCAAGTACTTTCCATAGATGTGCCATGATCTATGGGTACAAGGCATGCCGAGGAAAGATAGATATTTTTTAAGATTAATTATAATTATTTTAAAAGAGAAACAACTCTATTTAGTATAGAATTAATTTATAACTCTTAAGATCTTTATTTTCTAATTATTCTAATTTTAGAGTAATTTATTTTTTAAATTAAAATAAATATTTTTTCTTTTATTTCATAATCATAACTTAGCCCTACATCTCAGAGGATATGATCTTGACTCATCCTATCTACGTAGTAAGTAGTTATGTTTGGTGCTATTAACGACTATGCACCAAATTTTGGTGCTGTTGCCGAAGACCTTAGTATGGTTGTTTTAAAAAAATACTATTGATTGCTCTCTTTAATTTATTGCTTTCTTAGTTAACTATTTTAATTATTTTTATCCTTATTTTAATTGCTTTATTTTCCAGCTTGCCCTTGTTCTTAACTCATATATATATATATATATATAAAATAAAAATAAACTAACATCTTAAGCTTTTTAGAAAATTAGAGACCTAATCATAAAATTAAAAAAAATAAATTAATTTAAGTTAGTCTTGATTGTGTACTAATCATGAAGCTTGGACATCTTGATTTCTTGCATCTCATCTTCATAATTAATCTTAAGGGCAATAACCCATTAATCAGATGAGATGGAAATTTGATCGTCCTTAGTTCAAAAATCACATCCTTCATTCTTTATTAACTCAAGCTTTAATTTTAAAATCAATTAGACATCAGTCTTAGAAATTTTGAGCTCAATAGGATAAGAAAACTCTAGAGTTTGGCCAAGTTTGGATTGGTTAATTGCTTAGTGTATAAGATAAGTGGTTTAGGGACCTTAATCCCAAAGAAAGGTGGTTCTCTAATTAAGAAACATTGCAAAAGCACAGAAAATCTCCCACCAATCTTATACTTGTCTGACAAAGTCAGTTTGTCAGTCTTGGGCTTAGAGTACTCAAAGGCGGTCTTGCAAGTTAGAAGCTATCTAGATATAGGTTATCCAAGGATAGAGAGTCCATGCTTATTCGACTTGATTGCAATTAACATCAAACTCTAATTAAATTCTCTTCTTTCTCTTACTTTAGGATTATTTAGGTTCGCATCTTTAGAACTTTGCTTTTTCTTTTTTTTTCCTTTTTTTAATATATATATAATAATAATATAAAAACTTAATAGACTAGGATAGTCCTACATAGATCTTTTAGTTGCATTCTAGGTTGACGAGCCCTAAACCTGACTTACAACCACTAGATGAAGAACTAGAAAAGACTCTTAGGACTATTCATGCTAGAAATATGGCTGCACCTGGTGAGGCTAACCCTCTATGCCCATTAAGAAAATATTTTACTCCATCCTTGTATACCTATTTTTCGTGCATTCAAGCACCTCCTGTAAAGACTATCCAATATGAGATTAAATCTAGCATTATTCAAATATTGCTATCATTCTATAGACTTAGTAATGAGGATCCGTATAAATACTTAGATGAATTTCTTGAGATTTGTTCTATAATAAAAATCCAAAACTTCTTCGATAATGCCTTTAGGTGAAAATTGTTCCTTTTCTCACTTAAGGATAAAGTGAAGAATTGGCTAAACTCCCAAGATTCTATAACCATTTCAACTTGAGGTTATTTTCAAAGAGAGTTTCTCAAAAAATACTTTTCAATTAAAAAAAAAAATTAAATTAGAAAAGGCATCACAAATTTTTTCAAATTGGATGGTGAACTTTTTCATAAGGCATGAAAAAGGTTAAGGGACCTCATTCGTAAATGCCCATATCATGCTATCCCCAAATGACAACTTGTTTATTATTTCAATGATGGTCTATTGGAGAAACACTGATAAATGGTTGATGCATCGTGTGATGGGACATTCATTCTAAAGAGTGAGGATGAGGCTTGGCAGCTCTTTAAAATACTTAGTGAGAACTCCTTGCATCACATATCTACCACCTCTAGAGAATAACCTATGCTTCAATAGAAAAGAAGTAGAATCTATCAGATTAGAAATTTCATGGATATCCATAGTAAGGTAGATAAATTATCCTAGAAATTAGACCATCTTCTGAATACTGGGCAATCCCCAATTCCACCTAACCTAGTCCAAGATGTTTGTGCATTGTACGCAAGCCCAAACCATTTGTTAGCAAATGCCTAGCTGCATCTCAATTTTTTGAGTTTGTACATGAGCAGTTCCAGCAAGCTCAAGCCCAACAAACTCGTAGACCAGGAAATAATTCATATTTGAACACTTATAACCTTGGCTAGAAAAATCATTCAAACTTTTTTTGGAGACAACCAGTGGTTGGCCCTGTTGTACCTAGGTCTCACTATCAGGATCTGATATATAGGCATGTGCCATACCACTAGTTCCAAAACACTCCTTAACCATCTATCACTAGTCATAGCTCAGCTTTTGAGGAGAAGGTTTTGAAAACAACATGCAATCCATTGCTGAGCTAAAGATTCAAATAGGTCAACTAGCAACCACATTCAGTAGGAGGGAAGGAGGGAAATTACCTAGCCAACTTGAGAGCAACCCGATAGGGCAATTCATGGTTGAGAACTCTAATGCCCTAGAAATCTTTTTTGAACATGCCAAATCAATCATAGCTCTCAGAAGTGGGAAGATCATCGAACACTAGTAAAACTAATAAGACCAATCCTAAACCTTTAATCAAATCTGAATCACCCAAGAACAAGGAGGATCCAAAAGTAGAGAATGAACCAACCGCACCGAAATCACCTTACTTGCCTAAAGTCCCATTTTAGGATGCCCTAAAAGCCCCTACCCTTATGGATAAGAAGGGAGGAAGACTCAATGAGATGTTGGAATTGTTTAAGCAAGTCTAAATTAATCTCTTCCTTCTAGATGCAATCAAACAGGTCCTGCGTATGCTAAATTTTTGAAGAATTTATGCATCCAAAAATATAAATCTAGTTCATTAATCCCAAAAAAAGTATGCCTCACTAAATATGTTAGTTCTATCATCCAACACACTATCCATCCCAAGCTTAAGGATCCAGGAGCCCGCATCATTTCCTGTGTTATAGGATATTTCCACATCAAAAAAGCTCTTCTGGACTTAGGGACAAGTATAAACCTTTTACCTAGTTTGGTGTATGAACTTTTTAGATTCGAAGAACTAAAACCCATGTCGGCCATCCTGCAGTTAGCAGATAGATCAATTAAGGCACTATATGGGATGTTTGAGGATATCTTGATTAAGGTAGATGAGTTTTATTGCCTAGTTGATTTCCTAGTTCTCGACATGGAGCTGAGTGGCAACCTAAGGCAAATTTTCATTATCTTAGGCCGACCCTTCCTAGCTATGGCAAATGCATGCATTAATTGTAGGACAGGAGTCATGGACGTATCATTTGGGAATAAGAAACTAAGATTAAATGTGTTTGGTGCTTCCCAAGGAGAATCAATGGATAGTTGCTTCAAAGTAGATATACTAGAGGATATTATAGAGGATGCAACACCCATAATTCTAGCACAAGATCCCTTAGGTACCTGCTTCGTTCACTTTGGAGTGCATGACTTTGATATAGAGAGATATATTAAAGAAGTTAACATCCTATTAGATATACCCCATGATAAAACCATGCCTCCATGGACAATCAAGCATGAGCCATTGCCCATATTAGCCAATACACAAATAGCCCCATCTTTAGAATTATCACTTGTGCTAGAATTAAAATCTCTTCCTGCCATGCTCAAGTATATATTTCTAGGATCCAATGACACCCTCCCAGTGATCATTGCATCAAACTTGACCCCGACCAAAAAGTACAATTGGTTGGTATTTTGAAGGAATACAAAGAGGCTATTGATGAAGGATCGATTGTTGTATTGGATCGATTAGAGTCTGATGTAGTAGAATTCAAAACTTTTGACTGATCTAGCATGAGAAGCATAGATTTATTTAGATATAAAATCAGTATATAATAAAAGAGAAAGTGATAATTTTTATCATCTTGCATGGGTAGATGGACATCGCAATTGATTCCATAGATTTGAGGAGATTTGCTTATTGTTGAGTCATGCAAATACTTGGCCTCTATAGATATCCACTGGGATCTAGCTTGGATCATCCTTCTTTTGTCTTTCTAGATCCTTGATCAGCACTTAATCTTATTTCTTGAGATCTCAACACTTGAGATCTGATTTTTCTTTCTTGGCATGGAAGAAACTTGGCCTAACTCCTTTAGGCCTATGGAAATATGGTGCCCAACAAACCTGGGCATGGGATAGGGAGGAGAGGGAGAGATAAGCTATGGATATAAAGGAAGGGTTATGAAAATCTTATTTTCAACTTGCATAAATCCTAAAAGGCTATGCTTTTATAGACCCTTGATTTGAATTCAAAATTCAAATCAAATAAGATAAAATGGCAGGTTGTTATCACATAACAACACTTGCCATTTAATCTGATTTTCTTCCTAAGAAAATTAGGTTTAAATGGTATGTGATCACTCCCTAAAAGGTAAGAAAGGTGGGCACTAATACTTGGCAGCCACTTGTCCTCATCCAAGCAAGAGAGAGAGGGTGCGTGCCCTCTCTTCCTTCTCCTCACGCTGAAACCAGAGAGGGGTGTGTGCTCCTCTCACTCCCCCACATAGATGCCAATGGTGAGTGCACCCAGAATATGCCAAAGCGTATGCCCCTTTTGATCTCATCTAGAGATGGCATGCACCCTTTCCATAAAATCTCATGCACCAAGTAGAAAATTTAAGGGAGAAAAGATTGAGTCAACTCTTGACTTGATCCAATCCTATTAGGCAGCCAAATAGGTGCCCACTAAATCCAAATGGATTAGTTAAGGATTAAGGCTATTGACTTGATCTAATCCTTACCAAATAGGGACTTAAGTCCAAAGAAAAAATTGGGTTTGACCATGTGCTAGCATGGTGCTTCTAAACCTAATAGAATTTCACCAAAACCTAATTTAATTATGACTTCACAAGACCAATTGGTCAATCTAAGATTAAATCCTTTATCGTGTGACTCCATAGGTTCAATTATGTCTGGTAGTGAGATATACCATAATCTCCATCATAGCATCATAGAAACTCTTTTTAATGGGTTGGAATAATTCCAACTCATGGCCAATAAGGATCATTGATCCAAAATGATCATAGTAAGATCTCACAATCCACCAGTGACATTTAGCAATATATAGTGGCAACCCAATATAACTAAAGAGATGAACCTCAAGGTGCGATTACCATATGATAAAATTCTTCTATTATGAGTCTTGGTAAGGAGGAGGTTAAGGATAACTTGTCAAACCTCATACTTATCATATGTTAGAGTCAATCAATTCAAGTCTAATGTAAAATCTTATAGAAATACCTTTCCATTATTCATACTGTCATGGCCATGGGTTTCAAGACTAAATCTCATGATCTACACACGATCACTCCTCATCTACCAAGGTCGATAGATTTCATCTTGATGTAACTCAATTTCTACAATGAACATACTACAGCCAACATATATCTCAAGGCTCCATATGGCTAGAAGATCGAGTTGTGGTGTAGTCAATCTACAGTACAATCAAGATGAATGGCCAATGCACCTCAGGTTAGAGAATCAATCACACACCATAGCATCGAGTTAGTCATTGATGAAAAGGTAGATATCCTAGTGACTGCTAATAATTGGTTATACTCAATACTCTTGTTCATAATAAGTACTTGCACTTTTGCTTTGGTATCTCCATACTGTAGATTCAAAACTCATCTATCCTAAGAAAGTGATCATGCATCAATCTATCTGGATCAATTACCATTCTAATGATGATCCTATAATTGAGAGCAATTTATGAATTAATTATAATGACACATGTCTTAAATTCTCAACTCTTGAGAATACATGTTACTATACCTATTAATTTAATGGATAATTTGCAAACACATTTAAACATAAATATGAATGGATAAAGATTCAAATTTTATTAACAATAAAATAATATTATAAATTATGCTCTCAGAAAGCTTTACATGTATCGGCCAATCTAGCTTCTAGGGCATAAATCTAATAAGCTCTCACTTGATCTAAAGCTAATTAGCTACAAATTTAAGTTCTATCTTCTCAAGGTAGGCATCAATCTTTTGCTAGCTCAATTGCTTCATCAGTGGGTTAGCCACATTGTTCACGGAGTTGACTCTCTATACCTCGATATATCTTTTCTTGAGGTAATCGTGGATAAGATAAAACCGCCACTCAATATGCTTGGATTTTTGATAAGACTTTGGCTCCTTAGCAAGAGCAATAGCACCATTGTTGTTGCAGAATAGTGGGACAATATCTGATGGCATCATACCCAGCTCTACAACAAACATTTTAAACCAAAATGCCTCTTTCATAGCTTTCGAAGTGGCAATGTATTATGCTTCCATGGTGGAATCTGCTACGATAATTTGCTTGGAACTCTTCCAGCTCACAGCACCACCATTGCACAAGAAAATACAATCTATTATCGACTTATGATCATCAATATTAGATATAAAGTCTGAATCAATATACCCCTGCACCTTTAATTTTGCATTCCTAAAGATTAAAAACATATCCTTAGTCCTTTTTAAGTACTTAAGGATACATTTCATAGAAGTCCAGTGCTTTTGCCCTAGATTCAACTGATATCTGCTCAGCACACTGACAGCATGGGCGATATCAAATTGTGTGCAAAGCATAGTATACATGAGGCTCCCTATAGTCAAAGCATAAGGGATCTTGCTTATACATTCAATCTCTTTCAATGTATTGGGGTAAATATTCTTGGAGAGATAGATGCCATGTTTGAAGGATAATAGTCCCCTCTTAGAGTTTTCTATGCTGAATCTTTGCAGCACCTCCTCAATGTACATCTTTTATGACAATCCTCACATCTTTCTAAATCTATCTCTATGGACCTTGATCCCTAAAATGAAGGATGCCTCTCCTAGGCCTTTCATGAAAAATTTTTTAGATAACTAATGTTTGATCGAGGTTAACATGAAAATATCATTCCCAATCAAGAAGATGTTATCTACATACAATACGAGAAAAGTGACACCACTTTCACTGACCTTCTTGAACACACATAATTTATCTTTGCTCCTAATAAAATCAAACATTTTGATTATATCATTAAAATAAATATTTCAACACTGAGATGGTTGCTTAAGTCTATAAATAGACCTTTATAGTTTGCAAACCTTATGATTATCATTACTAAAAGTGAAACCAAACGGCTGTTCCATATAGCTATTTTTCTCAAGATATCTATTTAGGAATATCATTTTCATATTTATTTGCTATATTTCATAATCAAAATATACTACAATCGTAAGCAATGTACTGATGGACTTAAGCATGGCCACAGGCAAGAAGATATCCTGATAGTCAATGTCTTCACACCGACTATAACCTTTTACTATAAGCCTAGCTTTAAATATCTTTTCATTTTTATTTATACCAATCTTTTTCTTATAGATCTATTTACACCCAATAGGTATAATACCCTCAGGTGGATCCACTGTGGTCCAGACTTGGTTTGTATACATCAAGTCAATTTCTGAATTCATTGCTACAACCATTTCTTGGAGTTGATATTCAATATCGCCTCATCATAGTTTTTAGGGTCATCACCATGTACCTTAATTTTTATGAAAAATATTTTCTTAACTTCCTCTGAGATAATATCTAAATACCTCTCAGGGAACAGAAAACCCCATAAGACTTATGAGGTGGAGGAGGAGATGCATGGATTCTGATAAATGTTATAAATATAATAATAAATATATTAAATTATAAAATAAATTAACTTATTTTTAAGAATTTGATATTTTTATTGATTTTATGTAGAAAAGAAGGCCACCAATGTAAAAAGCTTAATTTTTTAGTTCAAATGAAATAAATTTGAAGCAAAACAGAGTTCAATTTGGTCCAAAATCAATTTTTAAAGGATTTTTTTTAAAAAATATTATTTAAAGCCGGTCAGCCTAGATCAAACTGGTTTAGAAAACTAGCTCAATCAGCCCAATCTGACCACCCGCTAAACCAACCAGCCTGCTTGACATTAGCATGATGTTAGAATCATCACGGCTCTTCATAAGCCGGAACAGTAATGTGGGCAAGGATAAATATGGAAATTTACACTAAGGCGTGCGCTCTGATTGGCTGATGTTGGCACAGTCTATGGAAGACCCAACTTGCAATTGGTCTACCCAGGCCCAGGGCATGATCCGATGGTTGAGGGTGCCACATTTTGTTCTGATGGCTGAGAAGAAGGCCCTGATGGACGGTGGTTGCAGCTCCCGGTCAAGATCCAACAGCTAGCATGGGATTCTAGTTTTAACTATGCATCTGAAGCTCTTCTCTGTGTGATCTAACAGCTAAGAATCCATCATCAAGGTGATCCAATGGTCAGAATTGATTCCAACCGGATCTAGGTTTTAAAAGAAATTTTTAAGAGGTTTATGAACCGTTTGATGTTTATCTGATGGCCAGAATCAATCCAGGGCTCTCTTTGACTAGTTTCAAGAGTTTTAAATCCAATTTTAATGGAATTTCAACCCAAGACCACCTTTTGCTCTATTTAGAGTGTGCTACCGACTAAGAAAAGCAGAATCTCGGAGAGCAAAATAGGGAATAAAGAGGGAGGAACAGGGAGAGGTTTAAAGAGAATTTTTTATTTTATTTTTCTTTTTTTATTTCTTCTTTATTTTTTTCTTTTTTTTTGTTTCTTTAAGATCAAGCAAATAGCTCTCTTCTCCTTCATCAAATTCTCCATACCAAGAGCAATGGATGACCAATTTCCATAAATAAGTAGTCCATTGTTTGGTTTTTCTTATATTTTTTATTTTATTTGCTATTTTTATTTCTTTTACTATGAACTAAATTTCTTTTATTAAGTCTCAGATGTAGCCACCCATTTGATGTAATATTCAGTATGATTTAATTTTAATATTATTTTATTCATGAGGAGTATATAAATTTATGCTTAATGCTTTTAGATTACTAGCCATCTTCTAATTGATTTGATGAACATAGATGATATGGACCAAGTACATCTATATTATTATTTTTTGATTTATATATCTTATATTTTGAATCAAATTAATATTCATATGCGTGCAAAAATTTTAGTGTGCTTTGGATGCAACGTATTTTAATTAGAAGATTTTATAGAGATTAATGCATTGGTATTTATTTAAATTATGCCTAGACCAAAGGATAGTTAATAAATATTGATAGTTTTGCTATTCCTAGATCAAAGGGTAGTGAATATTCTAGGAGACTCCACCATCACATGAAATAAAATTAACCTAATTACCTAAATATTGTATTGACTGAGTTAGTGAATCGATTGCCTTAGTAACCTATAGCTCTTGAATTAAACCCTAATAATTATACCCTCTCTATCTTCTTGCAATTTATTAATTATTTTTTTGTTTATTCTTATTTTCTTTTCTTTTTATAAATTGATTCTCTAAATAAGGCTTAAGAAAGAGTTTTTTAGTACTTGTCTACCAATCCTTTAGGGATGATACATTACTCACACTTTATTACTTAATCAACTGGTATACTTACCATAGCAATAGATTAACATACATCAAGTTTTTGGCACCGTTGCCTAGGATTGTGTCTAAAATAATATTAAAATTTTGATTCTTACTTTACTTTAAAATTTAATTTTTAATTTTTAATTTTTGGTTTGTGTTCAGTGCATGACACACACCACACATAGTGACCTACTATCTTTTGATCCAGAAATAGAAAGGATAATCAAAAGATTAAATCAAGAAAGAAACATGGCAGTCGAAGACCTTAACGACATCAATCTATGATTAGATATGGCAGTAGAGGGATGATGACACATCATCCATTAAATGATTACATCACACCATCTATAACCTATACATCTTCGAGCATCAAGAGACTCCCTGTGCGAGCAAATAATTTTGAAATAAAATCAGCAATGATCCAGATGATTCAATCAACTATCCAATTTAGTGGATATGTGTAGGATGATCCGAATGCCCATATTTTTAATTTTCTTGAACTTTGGATACCTTCAAAATTTATGGGGTGTCAGATGATGCTATTAGATTAAGGCTATTTTCTTTTTCTTTATGGGATAAAGCTAAAAGTTGGCTCCATTCTCTTCCTGTAGGTTCTATCAATACTTGGGATGCTCTAGCCTAAAAATTCTTGTTCAAATACATTCTACCTTCCAAGACTACAAAGTTGCATAATGATATTACTTCTTTTGTGCAAATGGAGATGGAGACACTATATGAATCCTGAGAGCATTTTAAGGAACTGTTGAGGAGATGTCCATACCATCAATTACTCATATGGCTTCAGGTATAAAGTTTTTATAATGATTTATCTTCTACTAATCATTCTATGATTGATGCAATAGTAGGAGGTACCATTAATCAAAAAATGAAGAAAGAAGCCTTTGATCTGATTGATGAGATGGCATCAAATAGCTACCAATGGAAAATAGATCGCATGATACTGAGGAGACCAGTAGCTATGTAAGGAGTAGATTGTGTTCTAGCCTTATTAGCTGAGATTGCAGCCCTTAGAATCAAAGTCAATAATATGAAGGGATTAGCTATGCATGTTCAGAGCATCACATGTGAGCTATGTGGAAGAGGACATGATACAAGCGACTACCAGATAGGTAATCGCTTTGCAAAAACTCCTGATACAGCTAACTATCTTGGTAATTTTTCAGACCATAGCAAAACAATCCCTACTCCAACACATACAACAAAGGATGAAGGCAGCATCCAAACTTTTTATGGAGTAATAAAAATGCAGCACAACAACCACCCTCGAGATTCCAAGCATATGAAAAGAAGCCTAATATGGAGGAGCTGATAGCCAAATTCATGCAAAATTAAGAAGTTGCCATTCAAAACTTGGAAACCAAGCTCAGGTAAGATTATGCAGCAGCTATTCGAAACTTGGAGATGCAAGTAGGTCAATTGGCCAAGTTAATCTCCGAGACCATAGGGATCCATGCCTAGCAATACAGAGATCAATCCAAGAGAGCAAATAAATGCTATCACACTGAGAAGTAGTAAAGAGCTGAAGGAGCCACATTAGGATAAAAAGACTAGAAAGAAAACTACAAAATAGCCAACCAAAATTTGTCAGTCACCAAAACAACCGATAGATGGATGGTCCCCTAGTATAAAATTTGCTGATCCAAATGTGAAGCCCTATGAGCCACCACTACCATTCTTAGAGAGATAAATACAACATCCAGATAAGAAATTCTTAAATTTTTTTAAAATTTTAAAACATTTATATATTAATATTCATTTTGTAGATGCTATCACTCAAATGCCCAGGTATGCTAAGTTTCTTAAAGAAATTCTAGCCAATAAGAAGAGGCTGAAGGAGCATGAGACAATCAACTTAAATGAAGACTGCTCAACAATACTTTAAAATAAATTAAAAGAACGTAAAAGATCTAGGGAGTTTTACTATTCCTTGCATTATTAGTGATTGTAGTTTTGATAAAGTTTTATGTAATTTATGAGCAAGTATTAATCTCATACCTTTCTTTATTTTTAGGAAGATGGGTTTAGGAGAATCGAAGCCTACTACTATCACTCTTCAGCTAGCTGACAGATCCATCAAATATCGAAGAGGTATAGCAGAAGATGTCTTGGTAAAGGTAAACCAGTTTATTTTTTCTATTGATTTTATTATGCTTGATATGGAAGAAGATATTAATATTCCCCTTATCTTAGGAAGACCCTTTTTAGCTATTGGAGGTGCTTTAATAAATGTTCAACAAAAAAAATTAATTCTTAAATTCCAAGATGAACATGCTACCTTTAATGTTTTTAAAGATATTAAACATTCTAAAGAAAATCAAAATTATTTTCGAATTGATATTATTGATAAATCAATACATGAGCATTCTTTAGAAAGTCGATTTAAGAACTCTATTGCAACTTACACTATCCAATCACAAGAGGGTTCAGCTAAAAATGTAAGTACACCTATTGAAGTGGCATTGGATTGATCCAGCTAAAGTCCTAAGAAAGTCAAGTTGAAGACTATAAATCAGAACTACTTTGTTGCTCTTTTATTTGCTTTGGCTTGTTTTGTAGAGAAAGATGAATAAGAGCTCAACCCAAATTCTAAAGCTTTAAAGACCTATTCTAGACTAATAAATTAGTGTATTCTTTCTTGTCCCATATTGTTATGAATTATTTTAGGACCTGTGGAAATTCTTGTACCTTCTATCAACTTTGAGGAAGCAAGTTGGAGATGATAGGAAGAATGATAAAGATCAGATGATAAGAAGATGAGACGGCGGTAGAGTGAGAAAGAGAGAAAGCCAGGGTTTTAGGGAGAAAGGGGATTTAATTCATTCTCTTCTTCATAATCTATATATACAAGTATATATATAGACATCCTGAGTCAACATGACTCGGTCCTAAAAAACTTTCCTTGGCTAACCCATACTCTCATCCCCTGGACTAAAGACCCATCCTAATACATGAATTAGCCACCTTAAGATCTCTCATACCAGGCCTTAAGATTTCTTGGGTTAGATCCAATCCAAGATCAAATAGAAAATCCATTCAGATTTGTTCGCCACCATCGAGCTAGCTCGGTCAGAAGTTGAGCTAGCTCGACTGCGTTTCTCCGAACCATGTCTTCTATCTGCCTGAGATAGCCAGCTCGGATATGGGTCGAGCCAGCTCGATCTCAGATCAAGCTAGCTCAACTATATATTCAAGCCAATCCGACTATGTGCCAGCCTTTTTTTCTTTGCTGATACATCTTCAGTCAATTCTAGCCTTCAGGAGCCACCACCTTGACTCCTTCACGATCTTCTAAGACTTGGAAGCACCATACTTGCCCTTTCAATCTCCATCTTGGTGCCCTAAGGATTGAGGCAAGTCTATCCTATCCATCAGACACATCGATTTCATACATTTATGAAAGCTATTCCAAGAAAGAACTTTTGTTAGTACATTCACTGGATTCTCCTTGGTATGGACTTTCACCAGCTTTACTTCACCTTCTTCCACAAGCTCTCTGATCCAATGGTACCCGATGTTGATGTATTTCATCCTTGCATGGTAGATAGAGTTCTGAGCAAGTAACTATTGGGAATTATGTTCCAAAGTCAATTATCAGTCTGTTGACAGTTGAGATATTGTAATTAATTTATTAATTAATAAAAAATATTTTGGCATCTTTTTTCATCATAAATTTATATCTTCTAATGAACTCCATTATTGTGATGAAGTCCTTAGGATTATTTAGTTTCGATAAAGAGAGGATTTATCGATTAGTCCTTAAATTTATTCACGATCAAATGATAGATTGTTAATTAGGACGATAGCGTCTATCGAGCACAGATCGCTATATGCCATATAGGTTGGTTGTCCTCTTAACCAAGGAGTGTGGAGATACTGGTATGGCATATAGGTGAGATGTATAGGTACATCATCATTGAACATGACCAACTCTAAAGCATTCTGCTATCAAGAATATCTCTGATGGGATATAGGTATAAGTATCCCTTAGACCTGATATCACCTCAGTGACTTGCAAGCAACTCACTATGCTTTGGTACTGGACTAACTAAATTTCTAATTCAACAATGAAAGGCTTCTGGGCACAGTCAAGTACTTGCAAAGTCAGAGTGTGATCAAGATAGAATTGACCATTCCAAGAGTTGGAGAAGAATGTATCACTGCATTTCAATATAGCAAAACTTTGGCCAGGATAATTCATCAGATGGATTTGGTATTTTGAAGTACAATGTGGACAACTTGATTAGAGTTGATAGTTGAACTCTGAGGCATCCTACGAGCATTATGGTCAAGGGGATGAATTATATAGAAACTATATTCGCATGGTTTCTAAGGATGGTGTTCTACACTTTTCGACCTATCCAACCATCGGATATCATTGCTAAATAGTCACTTCGATTGATACAAAAATTTAATTCTATACTATCGGCTTAGGTTCAAACCTATGAGGTCACACACATTAGAGTTTATGTTCTGATCGGATGGTTGATCAATGATTTAGGATTATTTTAGGATTACACAATCAATACGATTGGTGTTTAACCTAGTGCAAGTATTGCAGGAGGATCGATTAGCAATTCGATTGTTAATTAGCTTAATTTGATTTAGCCAGAAGACTGAGATTAAGTCTAATTAAATATGATTTAATTAGATTTAGTTTTGACTTGATTGGATCAAATCCAATTAGCTTATTGGATAAATCAAGTGCAAGGAAGAACTAGTCCTAGTCTAATTAGGACTCGGATCAACCTAATTTTCTAATTTGATTAGAAAATTAAATTAGAATTAAATTTAATTTAATCTAATTTAATGAAGTCTTTAAATGGGTTAAGGTCTTATTTAATTAGATTAGTTTACTCTTATTTTTATTTGGTTAAAAGACCTTATTTGACCAAGTCAAAATAGAAGTCCTAGTGTGACTAGGACTCCTTATTCCTTGCGCCACCTAATCCTCATGCCCCATCCTTTTCTCTTTGTGTTTTTATATGAATAATCTCCATGCCTAAGGTTTCTCATGCCTCCCTTCTCTCTTTTCTTTTCTCATATGGAAGTTTGTTGGAAGACCAAGTCAAAAGGAGAATTAGTTTTGCTTAAGGATTCTATGAGATAGAATCCTTGTCAACCAAAACTCTTCCCATAAGTGTGCCAACCCATCCTTCCTTATTTGGTCCTTGCTAGTCTAGGTTTTTAACCTAACTTGGACTCTGCATATCTCTTTATTTAAAAAAAATTTTTGGCTAAAATTTTTATGGATTGTGGACATTTGAGAGGCCTCTTTGGTTTAGAAAAATTAGAGAAAAATTTATCTAGGTCATGGAGATATTGAAAACACAAATTAGGGTGTCTAGAAAAAGAACGAAGAAGAAGAAGAGGGTCTTCTTCTAGGATTTTTATTCCAGATCTCTTTCTTTCTTTTTTGTGAGCTTTTGGGAGGTGTCTCAGCTTCACAAATCTTTCTCTTTTCTTCTAGTATTTTAGAGTGTCTATGTTTCAAAGAAGAAAGCATCGGATCAACCATCAAAGAGAGATCAGCATAGTGCTAGCATACTGTGCTGATTTTCTGCATCAAGATCTATGATCGTGTTCGTAGGCTCGTGTGGACGACTCCTAGAGACCGGACATGTGTGCAGCTTGTGACTTCATCCTCAAGCTTAGATCAGCAAGTTAGAATATCTAACTTACTTAGGTAATAGATTTGATCTATTAACTTCATACCTGCATTTGATGTAGTGTAGATCTAGGTTGATTTGATCAACCTTTTCTTTCTTGTGTGATTTTAATTTTTGATTTAATATCATACCTTGATCATGTAATAGATCTGAGATCTAGGTGTTTACATAATTATTTAAATAAATATTTAATTTATTTAAATTTTTTGCTACATGATCTTGATAAAGTTTCAAGATCTACTCGTGAAATTCTAGATCTGGTTCCTTTAGTAACAGTGCACTTTGGGTATCACAGTGCATCCCGATAGCCTCCTGCATGATATCTATCTCCAATGCCAATCCTTTCAACCATTAAGCCTCCTTTGCTACCTCCATAACACCTATGTATTCCTCCTCAGTTATAGATAAGATCGTGATGGGTTGCAAGCATGATCTCGATGAGATCGGACATCCAAACAGGCTAAAAATAAAGCCTATCGTTGACCACCGAGTGTCCATGTCTCCATCGAAATCTACATCCACAAACCCATTTATCTACCCTCGAGCTTCCTTGGACACGTTGGAGAGTTCCTCAGCTCCATGTTGCTGTCCATAGCAGATGCCAACTCCAACAATACCCACCAAATAACTGAAGATCCACTTCAATACTCATCAGTGCTCCTTACCAGGCTGTGCCATGACCCTACTGACCTGGCTCACTGCATGGGTGATATTTGGTCTACAACACACCATGGCATATATTAAGATTTCTACACCAAAGGCATATGATATTCTCTCATCTCTTGAGCCTCCACCTCAGTCTGTGGTGACATCATCTTTGAGAGTCTAAAGTATCCGACAAGTGGCAGCTCCATCGGTTTTGCTTCCTTCATCCCAAACCTCTCCAAAATCTTTTTGATGTAGCCTCCCTAAGATAAATGCAGCATCCTCTTGGCTCAATCTTTGAAGATTTTCATGCCTAAGATCTTCCTTGCAAGCCTCAAATCCTTCATCTCAAACTTCTGAGACAAGGTTGCCTTTAGTTCCTGTATAACCTTCCTACTCTTGCATGCTATAAGCATGTCATCCACATACAAGAGTAGAAACATCCTAGACTCATCCTCCAAAGATTTAATATACACACAAGAGTCATACTCGCATCTAGAAAGTCCAATGTTCATCACATATGAGTCAAATTATTTGTACCATTATCTTGGCGATTGCTTTAGCCCGTATAATGATTTTTGCAGCAAATAGACCTTTTCTTCTGCTTTTGTCTCTTAGAACCCTAGTGGCTACTCCATATAAATGCTCTCCTCCAAATGCTCATGGAGGAATGTTGTCTTGATGTCCATCTGCTCTAGCTCCAAGTCCTGAGCTGCCATAATGCTTAGCAACATTCAGATGGAAGTATGCCTGATAACAAGAGAAAATACTTTGCTAAAATCGATGCCTTTTTTCTGGGAGTATCCCTTGTCCACTAATCGTGCTTTACACCTGACACCTTCCTGCTCTGAAGGCCCCTTTTTATGTTGGTAAATCCACTTGCAACCAATGGGTTTCTTTCCTCATGGCAGCTGTACCAAATGCCACGTCTCATTCTTATGAAGAGCCTGCATTTCCTCAGACATTGCTTGGATCCACCTCTCTCTATCATGGCTATCCATATCCTCCTCATAGGAGTATGGGTCTCCATTTGCTTTCACTAGGGCATATGATAGTGTATCTTCGAAGCCATATCATTTTGGTTGCCTGATGTTCCTTTTGGGCTTGTGCAGCGCAACCCCGATATTCATCCTAGGTCCAGCTTGCTCCTGCTGGGCCTCCTGGCTTTCATTACCTATCCAAGCTCTCTCCACCTATGGAGACACCTCTAGTGAGGGCTCCACTTGAATACCAAGTCCTCCTGATGTACTTGCAAGTGGCAACATAGAGTAAGATGTTAACTGTCCAATGCTGTCCTATTGGACCTCCTACTGCATTTGTTGCTCCTTCATGCCATCTTACCTTTGGAGAACTAAATTTTCATCAAAGGTGACATCCTTACTAATGACAACATTCTTCTCCAAGGGATCCAATAGTTGGTATCCCTTAACTCCTTGTGGATATCCCAAGAACACCATCTTCCATGATCTGGCATCCAACTTGCTCCGCTCACTAGCACCGATGTGCACCAAAGCCATGCACTCAAAAATCCTTAGATGGCTCAGCCGAATCTTCCTTCCAGACCATATCTTCTTTGGAATACCATCATCTAACTTTATATGAGGTGATTGATTCACCAGATAATAGGCTGCATCTATTATATCAATCCAAAAAGCCTTTGGAAGTCCTGCCTGCAGCCTCATCCACTGTGCCTTTTCCAAAAGAATTTTGTTAATCATTTCAACCATCCCATTTTGTTCAGGAGTTTCTTTTACTAAGAAGTGCCTTTTGATACTACACTCCTCACAAAAGCCTTGAAACTCTTTGCTAGTATATTCTCTGTTGTTGTCTGACCGTAGACATTTCAAGTTTTGAATTGTCTCCTTCTCCACCTCAGCTTTCCACATCTTGAATTTGATGAAGATTTCTATTTTTTTCTTCATAAAGTAAACCCATACCTTCCTTGAGAAATCATCTATAAAGGTCAAGAAGTATCTCGCTCCATTTTTTGCCAAAAATGGAGCTGGCCTACACATTAGTGTAAACCAATTCTAGTGGGGCTGCACTGCAGGCTGAACTGATGGCAAACTGTACTCTCCTTTATTTTTCCATCTGGCATGGCTCACATATCTCTGTAATACCTCCATCCAGATCTAAAATTAGATATTATTTATTTAGCTCCTTCATCCCATGGTCACCCATATGGCCTAGGCGGTAGTGCCACAATCGATAAGCCCCTTGTTGATCTTGCACTGCTACCGCTGCATCAGATTCTTCGATCACCATAGATCCAACCAACTTGTAGAGATTGTTCTCCATCCTCCTGCCCCTCATCACCATCATAGCACCTTTAGAGATATTGAGAACTCCACTCCTGGCATGACTGCTGAAGCTGCAGCCGCTCTGCTCCAAATAGCCCAGTGACAAGAGTTTTTTCTTCAAATCTAGGACATGCTTCACATTTATGAGAGTCTGCACCATCCCATCAAACATCCTCATCCGAATGCTTTCAGTACCAGTGGTTCTACATGGGTGATCATCTTCAAGTGTCATATTTCCCTTATCAATCTTGGTGTATGAGATAAACCAAGATCGATTTGGAATGTAGTGATGCGAACAGGTTGAATCCATGGTCCATACATCTGTGTATCTTCTGTGACCATCTGATACAACCAAAAGGTCATCCACCACCTCACTATCAGCCACTATACTCAATGCATCAAATCCACTCTTTTCTTCCTTCTTGTTCTTCCATTGCAGGCAATCACGCCTGAAGTGCTCGATCTCATTGCACTTGTAGCAATTGGCTTCCTTCCTATTCTTGCTCTTTCAGAACTTTGATTGTCCCCTTGACTTGCCTCTCTCGTTTGATCTTTCAGACTCCCCCCCATGGTCAAGCCCTCCTAGGGAACACCTTCCTTGGTCAACTTCTCCCATTGTTCATTGGTTCGCAATACCAAGATCATGTCTTCATACTCCTGGGTCTCCTTACCATAGAGCAACGTCGTCACCAATGGATCATAGGATGAGGGCAATGAGCATAACAAAAGCAATGATTTATCTTCTTCTTCCATCTTCACTCCAATATTCAGCAACTCATTGCATATTTGATCAAATTTCTAGATGTATCCTAAGACATCTTCGCCTTCCTGCATCCAAAGGCTATACAGTCTCTTCTTCAACATCAACTTGTTACACATATTCATACCCATATGCATGGTTTGCAACTTCGACCACAAGCCTCTTGGGGTTCTCTCCTCTAAAACTGAATAGAGTGTTATATCCAACAAGCATCTTCTAATCATAGAGCAGGCCTTCTTTTCCAAAGACATTCACTGGCGATCTGACATCTTTTCAGGCTTCTCTTCCAATGTCTGATCCAATTCAGCTTGAACTAGAAGATCTTTCATACAAACTTTTTAGATGAAAAAGTTTTCTTTTCCATCAAACTTCTCGAAATCAACCTTCACTTTGCTTTCCATGGCTGGATCCTAGCCGAAAAAATGCAACATAGATCCAAAAAATTTGAGAAATACCTTGATAGGACCTTGTTGAATTCATAGCATCTGAAAATCTTCAACTTTGAGGCATCTTCTCCTCCTTCCATAGAACCTAGCTCTGATACCACTTGTTATGAATTATTTCAGGACCTATGAAAACTCTTGTACCTTCTACCAACTCTAAGAAAGTAAGTTGTAGATGATAGCAAGAAAGATAAAGATCAGATGATAAGAAGATGAGACGGCGGCAGAGTAAGAAAGGAAAAAAGCTAGGATTTCAAGGAGAAAAGGGATTCAATTCACTTCTTCATAATCTACATATACAAGTATATATATAGACATTCTGAGTCAACACGACTTAGCCCTAAAAAATTTTCCTAGGCTAACCCATACTCTCATCCCCTGGATTAAAGACCTAGCCCAATACATGAATTAGCCATCTTAAGATCTCTCATACCAGGTCTTAAGATCTCTTAGATTAGACCCAATCCAAAATCAAATAGAAAACTCATTCAGATCTATTCGCCATCATCAAGCTAGCTCGATCAGAAGCCAAGCTGGCTTAACTGCATCTCCCCTAACCATATCTTCTATCTGTCTGAGACAGCTCAATGGTGTGCCAGCTTCTTTATCTTTGCTGATACATCTCTGGCCAATTCTAGCCTTTAGGAGCCACCATCTTGACTCCTTCATGATCTTCCAAGACTTGGGAGCACCACACTTGTCCTGTCACGTATTGCACCCTTCACTTTTCCTTTCTCCATTGAGATAATATAGAATAAGTTGGGGGGTAGGAATTTTTTTTTAAAAAAAAATTGAAAAAAATTATCTATTTAAATCATGTGTCAAGAAAGAAAATATTGAGCAAGATAGACTAGGAAAAGTAATAAAAGTTAGAAAATATTTGCTAATGAATGTAGTGAGCTAACGAAGTAGATTAGTTGGTCAAATTTTTAGCCGCCTATTTAGGTCATTTAAAGACTATTAGCACTTCTAATTGACTTGCATACTAATAAGGCAAAGTAGCTATTGATTATAAGATCAATTGAGGATTCAATTATCACTAAAAATTGATAGTTAATATAGATTTCAATTAAAAAAACTTGAATTAAATGAAAGAGCTACCTATCTATAAAATAAAAATGTAAAACATAAAGTATATGTGGATTGCCTGAAGCTTAGTAACTGGGTCTCTACACTTAAGTAAAGTATGGAGGTTCATGTCAAATGGTGGAGGAAATGCCAGGATGCTCAGCATTAAAAAAAAAAAAAATGAGGCAGTTTGAAAGCTACCTTAATTCATGAGCTTAACTTGAGAGTCTATAGTAAATTAACCAAAATCGATGATAAGAGAAGATACAATTGTCCTCTAAGTTAATACTGAAATGCTAAATTAGCCATCACAAACACAAGTATTATGGATCTTTAGGTGTACTTTAAGGAAGCTTCTGATTATGCTGTCTATAAAATTTGATTCTGAAGCTCAATACTTAGTGATGCTTGCTAAACTTTGGACCTTCAATCCTAGATTTATTTTTATGATGGAGGATTTTACTGAAACATGGTATTAAATAAAGCATTGCTAAGGGACTAGCAATGATTAAGTTAGGAGGTGTGATAAGTATTATAAATATAATAATAAAAATATTAAATTATAAAATAAATTAATTTATTTTTAAAAATTTAATATTTTTATTGATCTTACATAGAAAAAAAGGTCATCAATATGAAGAGCTTAATTTTTTAATTTAAATAAAATAAATTTGAAGCAAAATAGAGTTCAATTGGCCTTGAAATCAATTTTCAAAGAAAAAGAAAAAATTTTAAAGAATATTATTTAAAGTCGATCGGTCTAGACCAAATTGGTTTAGAAAATTGGCTCAGTCGACCCATTCTGACCACTCGCTAAACCAACTGGCCCGCCTGACATCAACATGGTGTCAGAATCATCGCAACTCTTCATGAGCCAGAATAGTAACGTGGGTGAGGGCAAATATGAAAATTTACACTGAGGCGCACGCTTTGATTGGCGGATGCTGGCAAGGTCTATGGAAGACCCAGCTCACAATCAATCTACCTAGGCCCAGGGCATGATTCGACGGTTGAGGGCGCTACATTTTGATCTAACGATTTAGAAGAAGGCACTGATGGATGGTGGATGCGGCTCCCGATCAAGATCCAACGGCTGGCATGTGATCCTTATTTTAACTAAGCATCTGAAGCTCTCTTCTACATGATCTGATGATTAAGAATCCATCATCAAGGTGATCCAATGGTCAGAATTGATTTCGACTGGATCTAGGTTTTCTAAAAAAAATTTAAGAGGTTTTTGGACAGTTTGATGTCTATCCGATGGCCAGAATCGATCCAAGGCTCTCTTTGACTGGTTTCAAGAGTTTTAAATCCAAATTCAATGGGATTTCAACACAAGACCACCTTTTGCTCTATTTAAATCCTACCGTCGATTAAAAAAAGCAGAATCTAGGAGAACAAAATAGAGAATAAAGAGGGAGGACCGGGGAGAGGTATAGAGAGAGTTTTTTATTTTATTTTTCTTTCTTTCTTTCTTCTTTATTTTTTTCTTTCTTTTGTTTCTTCAAGATCAAGCAAGCAACTCTCTTCTTCTTCATCAAATTCTCCATGCCAAGAGCAACGGATGACCAATTTCAGTAAACAAGCAGTCTACTATTTAGTTTTTCTTATGTTTCTTATTTTATTTACTATTTTTGTTTCTTTTACTATGAACTAATTTTTTTTTACTAAGACTAAGATGTAGCCACTTTTTTGATGCAATATTTAGTATGATTTAATTTTAATATTATTTTATTCATGAGGAGTATATAAATCTATGCTTAATGCTTTTAGATTACTGGCCATCTTCTAATTGATTTGATGAATATAGATGATACGGACCAAGTATGTCTATGTTATTGCTTTTTGATTTATATATCTTATCTTTTAAATTGAATTAAGATTTATATGCACACAAAAATTTTAGTACACTTTGGATGCTGTGTATTTTAATTAGAGGATTTCATAGAGATTAATGCATCGGTATTTATTTAAATTATACCTAGATTAAAGGATAGTTAAAAAATATTGATAGTTTTGCTATGTCTGAACCAAAAGATAGTGAATATTCTAGGAGAGTCCACCATCACATGAAACAAAATTAACATAATTACCTGAATATTGTATTAACTAAGTTGGTGAACCAATTGCCTTAGTAACCTATTGCTCTTGAATTAAACCCTAATAATTATACCCTCTCTATCTTCTTATAATTTTTTAATTATGTTTTATTTATTCTTTTTTTCTTTTCGTCTTATAAATCAATTCTCTAAATAAAGCTTGGAAAAGAGTTTTCAGTACTTGTTTACCAATCCTCTAGGGATGATACTCTACTCATACACTTTATTACTTGATCAACTGGTGCACTTGCCATAGCGATAGATTAGCACACATCAGATTGGCTTTGACTGAATTGGTTCCATAGGTTCCAAGGCTCGCTACTCCTTGAAGGCTTTCTCCTTGAGCCCAATCTATCTTTTCATGCCTCCATCTTGAATAAACTATTTTTTAAGAAAGATTGAATTCGACTCACAATCATATTATAGTCTTCTAAAAGATAGAAATAGTATTCTAAAAACTTTTTAAGATGTCCTATAAAACAAGCTTAAAGCAATCTTGATTCTAACTTATCCACTAGTTATCTTTTGACATAGGCTGAACAATCTCAAATCTTGAGATGGCTCAGACTTGATTTCTTACCATGCCATATCTCATACGGTATGATAGAAATGGTTTTAAAAGAAATCCTATTTAATAAATAAATAACAGATAATAGATAATATCCCTAAAGAAATATAGGAAGGTCTATTAAGCTCATCATGAATCGGACCATGTCTAATAGGATCCGATTTTTTCTTTCTGAAATTTCATTGAGTTGAGGCATTTCAGATAGAGTCCATTGTGAGACTATGCTATACTATTTGAGATAACCTAAAAATTTTTCACTAAGATATTTACCTCCTTGATCTGATCAGAGAACCTTAAGAAACTTTCTAGTTTGCTTCTTCACTTCATGTCTGAATTCTTTGATCTTTTCAAAGGCCTCAGACTTGTAATGCATAAGGTACATATACTTGTATCATGATAAATCATCGATAAAGATAATGAAGTAAAGATAACCACCTCTAATCGATATATCAAATGGATTGCACACATCTGAATGCACCAGAGTAAGTAACTCTGTGGTTCTTTTCCTGTATCCTATAAAGAGTAGCTTAGTCATTTTTTCTTGAAGGCATGATTCATAGACTAGATATAATTCAAAAGTCAATGGACCCAACAGTCTAATTTTCTTCAATCTATTAGTCCTGTCTTCTCCAATATGACCTAACCTTAGGTGCCACAAATACTTTTGGCTATGGTATCTCTAGGTCATTTAGATCTCTGGCATTTATGTTTTGCTCGATACAATTCCATGAT